>RJWH01005858.1:0-66699 GCA_004363575.1 Solenodon paradoxus
CTCCCTCCCTCCCTCTCTCTCTCTCTCTCTCTCTCTCTCTCTCTCTCTCTCTCTCTCCCTTATTTCTTGGGTGTGCTTTGGAGGAAAACATGAGTTTTGTTACCAAACAGACCTTAGATCCAATTCCTGCTCAACACCACAAGGCCAGGTGAGCTCCACCAGCATGTGCAGTACCACCACTCCCCCAGGTCTGGTCCTTGAGCTGGTATGTATCTGAATCAGGAAAGACTTAAGCTTTCTGAGAGCAACAGTAGATCAGATGTGGCAACAATTTGTACCCTTAGTTAAGAGTACTTCCAGTATGATTTCTAACTCTAATGCCCATGCTCTTATTTCTCAATTCCCAGCCAGTATGCCCTAATTCTTGTTACTAGGTGTCTGCTTTGATTTCTTCTCCTGTTCTGTAAAATGTAGACACCACAGTTGGTTCCTTGGACTTAAGTCCCGACTCAGTCTTGCCAGCTCTCAGGGCTTACTAAGACTTCTTCATGACTTTCTTCTAAGACCTCTTTGACGTGGAATGCCTGCCTCTCTCTGAGTCACTCCCCAATTCACCAGTTGTCCCCTACTTTCCACATTAAATTTCCCATGGGACTTGTGCCCTTCTCTGCAGACTCCTGCCAGGAACGTTATCTGATAAAGTTGTACTCATCACAGAGCCAAACTTGCCTGCTGACCTGAACCTCATTCATCTTGTACCTGGGTCAGTTCTCGGGGATCCTGTTCAGCTACAGTGGACAAAGCTAGATCCCAGACCTAATTGTTCCTTATCTGACGATGCTGAGAAGAATGTCAAGCTATAACAATGGACGCTCAGTAATGACCTCTGCTTCCTTCAGGGATGACCTGACAGAGTCGGCAAACAGGACTCCATGTATGTAGCAGATGATGAACGGTAAAATGCTGAACGAGGGTTATGTTGAAAATCAGTGTCCCATGTCACTCTGTGTTCCCAGTCCTACTCCTTGAGTTCTTGCTGTCAAAAAATAGAACCATTGCTTTTGATTTTCACACACCCACAGGATACTTTCTATACATCCTCCCTAGTGATTAGCCTGTTCTCAAAAAGTGAGAAAAAGACATTTGTAAATGTCTTTTGAGTCGATTACTGGAGAAATTCCTAGAGCAGCTCAACCCCCTACTATGTTTTCTAACACAACTAGATAAAGGCAAGAACACAGAGATGAAGTGCTTTGTTTTAACGAAGTATTGACCAAATCTTTCATAATACTAATGTGGATGAATTAGAGAAGTATGATTTGAATGATATCAATTGGTGTAATAACATAAGAAACCAAAATGCATTGACTATAGATCAGCATACATTTGTAAGAGCCTTATCACATCTTAAAGGGGATAGACTAGTGTTTCCCAATATTTGAGATAAAAGAAATTTTTGTTGTGTTTTAATTTTATCTTAATGTGTACTATAAAATATATGTGCTCATATAAAACCCATTTCATAGACACTAAATTAAAAATAGTAATTTAAAAATGAATGTTTTACTGAAGTAGTAAAAACAGTACTATTTATTCAATCTCTTTAGAAGTCATTTGAGAATATCACGATCCTACAAAAATGCTAGAACCCAGCAGTTTCAATTTATAAATGTCTTACAGATATATTTTCCAAGTATACAAGAACATCTGTTCATTGCAGCTTTATTTGTAACCACAAAAAAACAGCCACACAAAAATCCTAACTGACTAAAGGGTCATCATTACGACAAGTTTAAATAGGTCATTGCACATTCTTGCAAAGGCCTTTTTCTTTTCCTGTTAAGCTACTGGTTCTCAACCAAACAAAAGTTTGCCCCCATGGGACCTTTGGCAACGTCCAAAGACATTTTTGGTGTCACAGTGGAGGAGAGGGTGGAGCTGGTATCGAATGGGTAGAAGCCAGGGCTGCTGCTAAATCTCCTGTAACGTGCAGGCAGCCCCCATGGTGAAGCACTGCCCAGCATTGATAACAGCATCAAGGTTTAGAAACCCGGGTTCAAACAGAATTGCTTTTGTTACTGTCATTATTCTTTTCATTCCATCACTAGCCTGAGAGCATCTTCTACTGAAACCCTTATAACACTCGATTTAAAAATGAACTGTTTCCTCTAGTAAAAAGTGAGTTTTCAGTGAGAATATGATTGGTTTGCTTTTGTAACCCCAGAATCAACAATTAAGTGGTCTGCTTTTGGAAGGAATGAGCAGAGTCAAAGTACAGCCAAACAGGTGAGCATCACCAGGCTTAGAGATGGGAATAGGTCATGAATCCAATTACAGAGGCCAGCGCTCTAACAACTGCATTTTATAGGACTTAGATTTTTGTCTTCTCATTTTCCTCCTGCTACTTTACATGAGGACACTAATGATGGCTAGTCATTTTAGATTTAAAGTGAGAGTATGAACACTGAGATCACCCCATAATGATAATGGTTGAAGGAACGTTGAGCAACTTTTGTGCTGAAAATGTGAAATGTTTTAAGGACAAGAAAGGAGGCTAAGTAGCCAAAAGGGTGGACTGAAACAGATCTTTTCCAATTGTTCCCTTCCTCTCCATCCTTCTCTACCTTACTTCCTGGCCCCCTGGAAAGTATTGTTTGGACTACATCCAATAGCCCAGTTGGGTTCAGTCTGACATAAGAGTAGAGAGTGGGAGGAAAGTGAGATCAGGTGTTTGTTGCCCTGGATTATGCCTTTTGAAGTCTCAAAGGGACTATAGCCTTCATCAAAGGTCACTGTTTTCTCAAGGAATATCACTCTACATGACGATCTCTACTTCCTGTTTCAGGTAACCTCTCCCTGTAACAGCTTCACTGCTGCTAACCCCAGGTTCCTGCACCGGCCCTATGGCTTCCCTATACTACTCCCAAACCTTTGTAATTAGTCCCTTTTGTAAATAAACTCTCCTCAAAATATCTTGTCTGAGTTCCATCTGTTTTCCTTAGGACCCTGATTGACACACCACATACTCTTGAATTATGTTGCTTAGTCATTATAAACCTATTTTTCCATCTGTAACATACAAATAGTAATAATTACTCTTCCGAATGTTCAGATGATCAGAAGTCATGCTTTAAATAAAGGGTTAAAAGAGCAAGGGCTCAAAAATGTAATCACTGACTGTTTACATGTTGGGTGCAATAGAAACCTCAACTAGAAACGACTTGGCCAAGACTGAAAACTGAACTCGCATTAAAAGAAGTCCAGAAGAGGGTAATGCCCAGGATTGCTTAATTCAAGTGCTCGACACCATCATCCAAGACCCCAGTTCTATCTTTCTCAGTACTCTAAAGGACATGGTCAACTGCTACGTGAACAAAATCAAGGTTATGATAGTAAATATGGAGGAAAGATGGAGAGTAGTTACTAGGCAATCAACTGTACCACTAGATTAAAGTATGTGTGGTAAGGAGTTTCCTAACATCTCATACAGCACATCAGAGTAAATGGGACCCAGAGAGACCAGGGAGGTTGAAATAAACAGAACAGGGTCAGAATGAAAGAAAAAATATCTTTTAGAGAAACCAGTAAATGAAGATGGGGCTGCTATTCCTGATGTCAGGGATGACCTTGCAGAAAGAATCCCATAATGATGACAACAGCTTCTACTTCTCTTTGACAACAGGCTTACTTTCAACCTTGCAGACCCTGCAGCATTTTCCCCAATGACTAAGACAGTAACTGTCAAACAGAAAACAGCTCTGATTAACTAAAAACAGGAGAAAAATAGAAAGAATGTGTAGCAACTCCGAATCAATGGAAATGTTTCAGAATCTGTCATAAAACACCAGCAGCATCCAAGAAAGACTGTAAAGAACACTGTCAAAGCCCTGCCAGGAAAGTCTGTTTAGAAACTTTCACTGCTGGAACTGGGTTGCCACTCATCCTTGCCTGTCCTTTGAAAACCTGCAGCCCAGCCTCCGGAGTTACGTCCCAGATGGAAGTGACCAAGTAGTTCAGCTGCCTATACCTTAGCAGCCTAGCACCAAGAAAGAAAAGCAGGCCCCCTGGAGCTTCCAGTCCTTGCTCCAAAGCACAGTGGTGTCATGTTTCAAAAGCACAACCAAGTGTTATTTCCCTGTTGGAGACCCTTCCCACAGCTCATAGTACCACCCAACTAACTTGAGGACTCAACCTAAATCTCATGACTAGGAAAGATTTACCTCTCCTTCATGACAGGTTATGATTCCTGTTTTCTAGCAATCTTATTTCCTTTGTCTAATACTTGAACACTAATTCATCCTTTCTCTCTAAACCCCTGAAAGCAGGGATAACCACATCTGTCTTGCTCACTAACCAACACCGCCACACCTGAAAACTTCTGATTAACACCACAGCTACTCACAGATGGAGGACTGATTTCTCCGCCTGTCCCATTCAGCATTCTTGATAATTGACAATCTAGCCAGTGCTTCTCAAACTTTAACATGCGGGAGTCACCAGGGAAGCTGGTGGAGATGGAAAAGGACTTACAGGTTTGGACATTCTGCTTTCTAACAATTCTAAATACCAATGCTGCTGGTCCACAGAACACACCTTATAAAATCAAATGATCAGCCAGACATGAAGGACAAATAGCATGTGATTCCACTTATATGAGGTACCTAAAGTAGTCAAATTCACAGCGGCAGAAAGCAAAAAATGGTTGTCAGGCTCTGGGGAAGAGGAGTTACTATTTAATGTATAGTTTCAGTTCGGGATGATGGATAGTGACACATTATGAATGTACTTAATGATACTTATACACTTTTAAGTGGTTAAAGTGGTCTTATAATAAAATGTGTCATGAAACACTTTCAACACATAACTATGGAAAAAAGTGAGTCATCAGGTCATGAGTTGTCATGCCACCATGGGCTCGGGGAAGCTGTTGGCTGCAGAGCCAAGGTTAAGGGTAACCTAGAGTTTTGCTCTGCCAAGTGAGTTGAAGTTCACTAAGGGTCTTAAAGGGCCTCAGACTTCAGCCAGTTTGTAACTGTGATAGAAGCTGCTTGTTAAAGAGATGGCAAAACTTGGAGCTAGTTTAGCTCACACATAAAGGTGTATTTTCTCATTCAAACAAGCTTCGTAACTTCTGAGTCCCCGGGTAAGCGTGACTATCAGAGTGGAAAATGTCTATTTGACTCTGTAGTTCCTAATGTGTATGGGGCCTCCCATACTTGGCCAGATACTTGGCCAGAATCTGATAATCAGCGTCACAGGGACCCGCAAAACATGTTCCTATTCAGTGAAGGAATTTCAACTGACAGCAGTGGCTGGGCTTCCACTAGAAAGTGTAAGAATGTTGTTTGGAGATTAATCTCTTCATTTAGCGATCTTTTGAATTTCAATCATCTATTGTATAGTGAAACTACAGAAAATCATCAAGGAGTTTCCAGAAGAGCTACATTAAACCATATACATATACAATATATATAGTTATAATTTAAAACGAGTTAATCCCTCCTCTCCTGATCATCATACACTTCTTAGCCCCTCTGGATTATACCAGTCCTTTAACCATGTAATAAAGGTGAAAAACTCCTTAATTTTCCATTCCTTATGGAGAACTCAACAACAAAAAAAATGTTTTGGACCCAGACTATGCTATTTAGATTGCTGACACTCTTGAGAAATTTTAATTACCTTAAAATTGAGACTAGAGCTTGCTTTTCCAAAAACTTTCCAAACCAAATCAGTTTGCTACACAGTGATTTTATGTTCATGTTACCCAGAGGCTAGCAGGAAGAAAATCATTACAAACCATGACTGGATATAAACTCTCAGCTTCTAGGTATGTTGACTCTTAGATGGCCTAAAGTTTCCCCAGAATACACTACAAAAAAATTACTGGCTTAATGAGACGTGCTTATGTAAGCATTATTTTCAGACATAGCTTTTTCTACTCAGCTTGCAGATACAAAATTATTAAGTCAAGCAACTACTGAAACAGGAAAGGTATATTACTCATGCTGTCCAAATCTGACATGAATCTTCCCTTTCAAAATCATTTATTTTCAGTTCTAGATGTGGAAAGTTCAGGCATCCTCTGAAACAAAATGATTATAAAATACAAAAGACACCCCCCCCACACACACACCAAATCATACCCCCAATCTCTTACCCTTTCTAACTTGCTGTGGAAAGGACAGATCAGTAAAAACTTGGTCAATATTGCTGCCAAGTAAGTGACAGGGAACCAGCAGGTAATGCCTGCATACCTGCTTATTGAAGCTTCAACCTCCTACAGGGCCAGAGATCTCAGGGATCTGGCACCTCAGGGATCACCTACTATCATCCAGAACTGCACCTGACCCTGTTTGCTGTGGTTTCAGGCACAACCCATGTAAGCCTCCTAGACCTCAGTGGTGCAGAAATCACTAGTGGAATATAGTGAGTCAAGTTAAAGGACTTCAGAGTAAGACCAATGAAGATGGGGAGATGGATTTACTCTGGCATTTATACATTTGAACCAAAACAATGAAATGCAAAAAAAAAAAAAATGCTTGTATAGTTTTTTAAATAAAATTAATCAGTTCATTTCCACTTGTCACCCACAAGTTTATATTGTCTACTGAAGCTATTCTCACAGACCTAGTGAGTAACCCCACGTGATACTACATTTCTGATGACTGTGATGTCACCTATTTTGAACCATCTTTCTGCTCACTGAAACAGACACATTCCACCAAAATTGTGGTCATTCCTACTGTGACTTACGATTAGGTTTCCATGTGTCTTGGTGGCAATCATTAATAGGTACTACTCTTAATAGCACAGGTCTAAATCCAAACTAACATTTCTTTATAGGAAGGTGTGATTCTTCAAGAACAGTTTTCTGTCTTTGACCTTCATACATACATGTGTTTCTTTGGATTCTTATCTCTTCCAGAGTTTTCTACCATTCCTAAGTCCATGAGGAAAAGCGCTATATGTAAATTCAATTCCTACCCACCTCAAAACCAATTATTTCTTCTAAGTGATCACAATTTTAAATTTTTACCTCTGAGAATTTAAATGACTCCACCCACCCTATTATCTTCTAAGAAGCTACTGTTAAAAATAGTGAATTATTTCCACTTCACCCCAAACTAGTAGTTTTACCTCACCACAAACCGGTAGGTCTATAACTACAAATACCCATGTGTTTTTATTCAAGGGTAATTGTGAGAACAGAGCTCATGCTTGTCAAGGCTGACATGAAACTTTACTCAGACCATTTTGTCCATATTCCTTCAAACTGCCCAGTTTCGTGTGATTTTAGCTGAATCTGCAAGACTCAGTTCATAAGTGCATTTAGTTTTAATTCAATCAGTAATTGATCCATGACTTCTAACTGCCAGTAAGCTACTATAAAAATCTCAGTAACCAAATGTTTAAAAGAAATGTTCCAACTAGCTGCTTTGTGAGGCTGGAAGTACAAATAAATAGATGTAAAGATGTATAAATAAGTAAAAGCAGCTATAAGATTGATACTCTGATGATTCATATATATGAAATATGTCTAACTGCACATAATATACACTTCAAAAGACAGGCCAACAAAGCCTAAATTTTTTATTTCAGTAACCAGTATTTCTGATTCTATCTCTGATGTTGCATATCTCAAATTTTCAGAGTCTATAAAAACATTCAAACTTCCCAGATCCAGAGAAAGGAGCCCAGAGGCAGGTCAGGTTCAAGGCTGTTCTGCTAGGAAAAGTGGCAGACATTTCTCTGTAAGCCTGTGTCAGTTTTTAACTTCATTATTAAGTTATCACCCCCAACTTTTTCTATGGCACTGAGGATAGAAAACATTCATCTCTCGTATATACAACTCCACTGCTGGAAAGGGGTGGGGAGGGGGAGAGGGTGCTGGTACAGGCATTACACAGGTGCCAGCCAAACATTTTATCCAGTAAGAAAACGCATGTCTGACTCAGTCTCGGCCAGGAGATGTGCAAACTGTCGTGAAAGTCTAGGCTCTTCCTCAAGGTAAGATGGGCTGGATATCTGTGAATGGAAGCACTGCCCATGATAAAAGTGAACTGAGAGCTATAAAAAAATAAGCTGTTGCTATCTCTTATGAGTAGTATTATGAGCTGCTTCCAAGAATCCAGAGATGCTGACATCCCATTCCTCCTCCAGACATGGCCAATTTCTCACGCACAACTACAAAGGGAGCAGAAAACCTTACTGTGAACTTTTTTTTAGTGGGGTGGGGCCTTGGGAAAGACATGGGATGGGTTTATTCCCCCTACCAACAAAAACAATGCGTCTATATACATACTCACACATACATACCCAATTTCAAGAAAGTTTTTCTTCCCTGTGACTACAGGACCCCAGAGTCTAAACTCCCCCCAGGGAGAGACAATGCCTATTAACTGCACAGACCTGGCATAGCAACATCGTGCCCGTGTCAGCGTGCACATTGAGAAGGCAAGGGCAAAGGGAGTGGACACTCGGGATTTGCTTTTTGTCTTAAAATCAATCTACTATGCAGCAGTCTTAGATTCAGGAGCTGAGAGAGGTTCTGTGGGCACAAGATGGTGGATGACCTGATGGTCCCAGCCCACTGTGGTCAGGAGGGAGTGATTGAGCGGGGACCAAGTAGCATCTCTCACAAAGTCTCTGTGGGCTCGACTTCTAAACCTAGAAGAGAAAAAAAGGAAAACATTTTGGACATGGTAAGAGACCAGACAAAACAGCACACTTGAAAAGAGAACCCAACACATCCAGGGTACTTTCTAGATGCACTACACACAACTTCACTGTACAAACAACCTCATAACCAGGAAAGCAGGGCAGCTCTCCACAGAGGTCATCAATTATCCAATCCAGTGTCCTATTTTCACAGATGGAAGAGATGGGGGCTAGATTAGAGGTAGTGATATGGGCCAGGAACAGGCAAATCATAGCAAAAAGGAGCGTGCAGTTCAGGTCCTCAATCTGGAGCCTTTCAGCCACTAGCGGGATGCACTGCATGCATGTGGTTCTTTATGTGAAAAGCTAGACAGCCCCTTCTGGGAGAAAGCTGGAATGCTGGACTTAGAAATCCCACCTACCCTCACATGCCTCCTCTACCAGGGACAGGGCTGACTGAGCCAGCCCCAGAACATAGAGCCATTCAAGAGTCTTTTACTTCTCTCACCTAGACCCCTTGAAGTGCATTTTTCTGAAGAAAAAAAGGACCCAGCTGCCCACCACTCCCCTCCTGATTCCTGATCACAGGAGTCCACGTCACACTTACACCTCAGAAAGGCCTGAGTCCAGCACAGCCAGTGAGCAATCTTCACTGACGGAGGCCAGGAAGGGAGCACTGGGGAGAAAGGAGATGGTTGGGAAAAGTAAAGTCAAGGGGCCCTGACTGGGTCAGTCCCCAACTCCCACTCTACAGTGACCCGGAGAAAGTGGCCTGGCTACCAGTCATGCCCACATTCCAAGTTCCAAGGAAAAATGCTTCCCAACCACACCAGCCCAATAGCCCACAACAGTCATTGATTTGATATTCTGGGTGGCGGGCAGGAATTAAGACATTTTTGCCATTCGCAAACAGAAATTGTATGACCCTAAAAGGAATATTGTCATAGAAACCTCTGACATACTGAGACCTCAGCTAGAGCAGTGTCTATTTTGAGAAACTACCCAACCAGGGACTGCTCTGCCAGCATAAGCGCCCTCCCATCCTCACTACTCCCTTTCATAGCCGTCAGGCCCTGGACGAAGAACAGTACCTGTGTGGGGAGAACACCAGCCTGCTGACACACTGGGAGTGCACAGCTGAAGTGAGGGCACAGTTTACACTCTTGGTGTCCACAAGAGAGACAGTCCCATTCTCGTCACCTAGAGGTAAGAGGGGCATATCCCATGGGGGAGAACAAAAGTGGGAATTTTAGAGTTCGTCAGAACTGGTTTTGAATGCTAGTGCCTCAATCTTGGACAAGTTAATCACTCTGAGCATCAGTTTCCTCTTTTGCAATAATTTAGGAACAATCAGTCATTAGGTAGTTATGAATATTTAGTTCATGGATGAGGTCATCATGAACTATGTCACCATATGTGCAGCCTCGTCACCTTGACATTCCTACAACTCTCCATGGTAAAAAAGAATTCCCTCTACTATATAGCAATCCGCTTGCTGTGTGACCCACTGACTTCTAGCCTTGTCTAAACTACAGCAGCCAAATCAGAAACCAAATATAGTGGGGAAAAAATCACTGTTCTCCAAAGCTAAACTAAAGCCACGTCTGGACTCTCCCTACTCCCGACCACTCCATTAGCACAGTTCATCTAGAGCCTTGTGTATCATGAACTCAGCGCTGTCTCTTCCAACCTCCCGCTTCCCAATGTTTGCTGCCTTACCAAAGACAAAGACTTCACTCTGCTGAGGATGCCACGCCAGTGAGGTGGGAAGGTAGCCAGAGGTATGACAGCCTGAAAAGGAGAGAAGAGGGGTCTGGAATAAGACTCTCAAGAGCACAGAAGAAGCTTTTCAAATGAAGTCACCCTAAATCTTAAGAGCATCTTCATTCAGTTCCCAAACTCTGCTAAGGCAGGTGTGTTCCTATCCTTGACCCTCATAACCTACCTTCGTCCATCAGCCTCCTGCCCTCTCTGGACACAAGTCACAGGCAAGTTTCAAGCTTAAAGCATAAAGATAACAAATCTGGTCCCTTTTGCACCCATTCAATGAATGTAAATTAAATCACCCACCCAGGAACCAGCCCTCCACTTGGTACCCATGCACAGAACTGAGTCAGCAGAACCTCAGTGGGAGAGACTGTCACATATCGCTGTGACCGGGCATCTAGCAATCTAGCAACTTTGCCTTTGACTGACCAAAGAAAACTTCTTTAGGTGTGTTTGTTTGTTTGTTTTTCATTTTTATTTTTCAGGTGTCTTGTTAGTACTACTTTCCAATCACTGACTCTCAGACTCACCCATTTGTGATGCTGGCTTGGGGAGGCGTGTATCCCAAAGTAAAATTCTACTGTCCTAAAAGAAGAAACAATAAAAGGGATTCACAAACCAAAAAAACAGCTGCTGGCCAGGACATCTCCACACTAGACTTTGGTCTGCAGGGTGTGAGTGTCGGAGGGAATAGGGAGGGAAGAAGTTTCAGTCTCACCTCACTGCATGAAAGAAACATGGAGTCCTTGTGGGGAGAGGCAGCAACACAGGTGACCTGCCCAGAGTGAGCTGGAAAGGAGAGAGAAAAAGAAACATGATGGAGAAGAAGCTGGAGGCATTATTACCAAGCAGTCAGCAACAATCGAGGGCTGTGAGGGAGAGTGTGAGAGAAACAGGCCTAGTCTCACAATACAATTTAACAAGTTTCACAAGAGATTTTGAAATAGACAAAATCTAAGAGGAAAGGTCAATGGAGTTTAAAAGCTTAAAAACACTGAATAAGTAAAAGGGATGAAAGAGAAATTAGGGGTTAAATATCTGAAGGGATTTACAGTTAAGACATCCTCAAACAGTTTTCCTACTGGACACACCTACCTACAGGCAGCAAGCAAAAATTTTCAAGTTCTGTGTACTGAGAGATTTAAGGGAATACATTTCTCCAATATTCTCTTTTCCTAATATTGAACTGAAAATCTGCCAACAGTCTGCCAGCATTCCTTCCTCCCTCTGCTTTCACAGCACCCTTTTAAAATTCTCTGGAAGGAACACATATCTCCCACACATGCCAAACCTTGACATGGTACAATGCCTTGGCACAGACAAGCCTAAGCAGTTAGGAGCTACTCCCTAAGCGCCAAAGAGCAAAAGAGAGAGCATTTGGGTAAAATTCAGTGCAGGGCTGGCCTGTTCACCCACGCCACAAACACAACTGTGGGTCCATAACTTCCCTTCTGATCAGGAAAATTCTGAAAAATATGAGAAGGTTGTCATAAGGACACAACTAACAAGTTTATCTGAATCTAAAAATGAAGTCAGACTTCTTCTGACAGAAAGTGAAGTCTAACTTAGCCTAACAATGCAGACTGGATTTTGCCAATTTGGTAGATATTTTGCATACATTCAATGGGCTTAATTTGCATATCCAAAATTTTGACAAGCACATAATTGAAACAAGTGTACAACAAATGAAATACCCATAAATTACCTTCTTTGTAACTATTTAAACTTTTATTAGTATCCATTTTAAAATGTATGGGAGGGTACAGTGTTTCAAAATTCTTTTAAGAGGTCAACATGCTTAAAAATTCTGAAGATCAGGGCTAGAGAAACCACCTTCTCTAAAGACAAGTAACCAGACTTCTGGAGGTAGAGAATGTGACTGCCTTCCATTGTTCTTAGCCCTAGAATCCATGGACAGACAAAAAGATAAAAAAGAAAATACTGCTCACTTAAAAATGGCAAAGCTCTAGGACAGGCACGATGGGGAAATACAAAAAATGAGAAAAGAGTTCCTCTGCCGCTAAAGGATTTGAAATTGGGGGGTAGGGTTAGGGTGGGGGAAATAGGACATAAACACAATTAAATGAACATTTGAAAGAAAAGACTAAAAGGGAAAGTGCTAAAATATGAGTTAGCATAAGTCAGGAAAACATGTCTATAAAACAAAAGGCTAAGTATGATAGACTTCAGACTTTGGCATTTTAACATTATTGTTTGACCATTCGCAAGTGACTTAAAAGATCCAAAATACTATAAGTGTGTGGTTTTGCTCTGACACAGGAACACAACTGAATCATATACTTTGAAGTAAGAATTGGCAGAGAAAGGCACTTAGCCATCATCTGAATCAAGTGATCAACTAGCATCTACATCTTAGTCAGATACACATTAATGCCATAGACATGAATGAAGAATGAATCCCAAAATGAAGTTAACCACTAGCAATGTTAATGAGCGTGAGCAAAAAAATAAACGTTAATAAAAAGGGATGGTTCTTACTAAAAAATACAGAGATGAATTGTCAAAAGTTCAAGATTCACAACTCGGGGTTTATACTTAGAGAATGCCAAGGACCTACTCTGATTGAGTTTAGCTCGTATCATATGCTTGAGGAGGGAGTAAAAGGGCTTAAATGCCATGACAAGAAAATGGGATTTTACATCTCCAAGCCACAAGAAACCAATGAAAGACTGAAGATTACAGGTGGAAAGATGAGTACCATTGTCTATATGAAGCAAAGCCTGAAAGTGAAAGAGACGTGAAGGGAAAGGAAGGTCACTGACCAAACAGAAAAAGACTCAAAAAGAACCTGATGACCAAGAGAGCATGCGGGCAGGAGGAGTGGGAGAGGAGAGGGGACTGAGAATCTGATTGTCATGTGGCAAAGGTAGTATTAAGAAAAGGGTATAGGAGGAGAGACATTGGGTCTGACTATAGTTTTGGAAGGAAACTTCAGAGCCCAAAAGGGAGAATAAAAATAAAACAGCTAAGAACAGGACTGAAAAGAAAAGAATATGCACTCACCCCGGTATGAATTCAGTACCATCTGCTCAGTGAGGTCCCAAAGCTTAATGCTAAAAAAGCAAAAGGAAACAGATACTTAATTTAGATTAATTATGTACACAAATTGATGTGTCTCACAGCTTTGTCTATTGAGCTTCTACAATGGTGAATTTATGTGGATTGTAAAGTCTCTAACGAAACCTTATAGACATATCATAATTAGTCACTGCATTCTTATAATGAGCCCAAAGTATTACTCTGGACTCTAAAGGGAGGTCTAAAGACAGGAGCGATGAGAATAGAGACCCACCAGAAGTCTTTGCTACCGCTGACAGCTTGTGTGCCGAAGCTCAGGGCACTGACTGTAGACACGATGTCATCATGTTCATACTTGCAGAACTTGCTGACAATGAGTGTCTCATTGTCATCCAGCTCCCACAATTCCACAGCACCTGTTGGGGTGGGGTAGTGGGTGAGGGAAACAAGCTTGGGTTATACCAAGACAGTAATTCAGGATTCAAGTAGCCCGTTACCTCTAAAGTAACAGCCAAGTGTTTCTATAGCATAGTCTCCATCAATAGAAGGTTTAGCTAACATCTAAGGCATTTGGTTTATGCTGTTTACTGTTCTTTATAAACAGATAATTCGGTGGGAAAGGTTTCTAGAAAAAGACAGAGAAAGGTGGAATGACTGGTAAAATCCATTATCCCATTTCTAGTGAGAAAACACTGGCAACTGAGTCTCCAGGAGACAGGAATGAGTCCCACAACTGTCTGTGTAGTTCACAGTCCAGTGTGATTCATTTACCGAATTATTTGGACACTAATAAATATGTCAACAATTTGAACTGATGTCTTACAAAGTCTTAAAAAATATTCTGAGAAATTGAATAAGTTGCACAGTGACTAAGTATAGAAACCTCCAAAAAAACTGTCTGGAAATGTAGTGTTTAAGGTCAACTGTCTGTGGGGCTCCATGTTTAAGAAGCCATGCGGTGCTTTTATACTTCCATGCAATGACTGGCAACACCCAAATTCTGATTTGTTGATGCCAATTGCTCCATTGTTGAGCCTGACATTCAGAACAAAGAAAGCAGTATGCAAACACATAAGAAAATGAGAATGGGAAGAAATGAAAGAGACAGGTAGCACAGAACGGCTTCAACAGCATCTTTTATCTTTTAGATCAAGATTATTTATGGTCTGGGTTGGAGAGAAATGAGGTTGGTTACACAGAAGAAAAATGGCCCCAATCCATTTCTTAATTTTGTCATGAATTTTGCTAGAAACTCCCATCAGGCAATTTGGTATCTTGGGAAAGATGTTTCCCACCTGCACAGGAGTTCTCATTTGGAGCCAACACCCTCAAGCTCCTCCAAGCACTGAGTATGAGAGAGAATTAAAACTGCCCAACTACTGAAACAAAAAGAGTGCAAATTGGAGCAAATTCTTCAGAAAAAAAGTATGGAGATCCCTCAAACAATATAAAAATGAATCTACCGTTCAATCCAGCAATCCCACTCCTGGGCATAACCCAGAGGTTACAAAATCCGTAATCAGAAAAAGTATATGCACCCCTGTGTTCAAAACAGCACAGTTCACAATAGCCAAGAGAGGGAAACAACCTAAATGCCTATCAGCAGAGAACTGCATAAAGAAGCTGTGGTACATGTACTCAATGGAATTCTATGAAGCTGTTAAAAAAGATGACACTGTGCTGTTTGCAACTGTCTGGATGGTACTGGAGAGGGTCAGGTTAAGCGAAATAAGTCAGAAAAAAAAAGAGAAATACAAGATGGTGTCACTTTTATGTAGAATATAATGAAATGAAATAAACACACAAATCCCAACAAAAATAAAAGGACACAGGACTGTGACGGGGTAGGGGAGAACGGAGGACACTGGAACTTTGGTGGTGGGCATTTTCAATATCCTAAAATGAATATGGCATTGTGAAGATTTTTTTTTAATGTGCCCAGCCCGACCTGTTCTCCCAGCCTGAGTTCCACCTGTGGGGTTGAGGAGAAAGTGGCTCACCTGAATCGGAAGCTAGTAGGATGCCTCTGTCCCCCACCCAAGTGAGGTCAGCCACTCCGGCTTCCGTCTGTACTCCGGCCGAGCAGAAGCCTTCGTTGGGGGCAGCACAAGGGTCCTTGAAAAGCCAAAGGGAGCCAGCCCAGCAGCGGCCACTCAGGCTGGAGGCCCCCAGCAGGAGCGCCCCATCTAAGGGAGGTACAAGCTGTCAGCGCGTGAGAGATGGGAGGGCTCGTCTCCATGGTGACCGCACCGCTCACCACGCGGGCCAGATCTGGATCTGAGCTCAGGAAAGAGGGCCAGGGTTGGGAACGGAGCTCAGCGACAGGAGGCAGGGGTCAGGATGGTACGAAGGGCGGGTGGGCTGGAAGTGGTCCCAGGGAGGGGTGCCCCAGGCCGTGGTGAGGGGGCTCCCAGGCCCAGGTCTCGGCTCACCAGACCGGTACCGCGCAGCCTCCAACTGCCGCTCCATGCAGGCAGGCGCGTTGGGGGGAAGATTCCATTCGCGGGCCACCGGGGGCACTAGGGGAGGCGGGGTTTCCTTCCTCATCTCCGCGGTTCCTAGTCCCACCTAGACCCAAACTGGACGCCCGCCGAAATTCGGGACCGCAGCAAACCCCACGTGGTGCCCCTCCGGGCCTCCGCCCCTCTCGACGTACTCGCCACTCTACATCTCGCGATAATTGTTTCTACCGTTCCCTTCGCTTTCCGGCGGCCGTCCTGGCACTGCGAGTTCTCGACTCTGCGCCCCCTCTCGCGAGAAAAATAGGTTCGCTGGAAAGGAGGGCACGTCGCTCTCATCTCGCGAGACTTGAGGGATACCATCTTGCTCCTGCCCCAGACTGTTTCTCTGGTCCGGGGTCACCGGGACGCTGAGTGTTTCCTGGACCCTTGTTGACCATGCTGTCCCGGGTAGTACTTTCTGCCGCTGCAGCAGCGGGTAAGAGGTGTAAACCTTGGTCGGGGCTATCAGAGTGATTGCAAAGAAGCTCATCTTGGGTTACTGAAAGAGGGTAGGGGCAGGAGTGGGTGGGGGAAAGGGGGTGAAGAAAGGCGCAGCGAGCTTTGAGCCTGAGCCGGCCCAGAAGGTAAGCAAAAGACATTGTGAGACAAGATTGCAGAGTTCAGGGCCTGATCGAATCCCGCGGGGAATGAGGACAGGCAAACCAGATTTCACCTTGACCTTGCTGACCTGCGCCCGTGTATTTGCAGCTCCCTCTCTGAAGAATGCAGCCCTCCTCAGTCCGGGGTAAGTGAGGCGGTGCAATACTCCTCTTCCTCGTTTTATCACCTCTCTTCACACTTCTCGGCAATCTCTACTTAGATTTAAGTCAGAAATTGCCTTTTTGTAGGTAATTTTGGAATGCTTAAAGCCTCATTCAGACACTCGTGCTCTTATATTGACGGCCTGGAACATCGTCGTCTTGCGCAATGACAAATAAGAGGCTAAATAATACATTCTAACTAAACTGGAAATTGGTTTAGTGTCTTCTAAGCCCCACCCCTCTCCCTAGTGACCTTCAACTAGATATAGCTGCTACAGCCCTAATCATAGTTACTGGATTGCATACCCAAGAATAAGTTTTGTTAAAACATTGAAGCCTGTTGTTTTTCGTTTGTCTACCAGATTCCAGCTTATATGCTAGATCATGAGTCAGAAATCATTAATGAATTCAGTATATATTACTTAACCAAAGATAGAAAAACGAGTAAAGAAGGCTAAGTACCTGCCTTTGTGGACTTCACCCATAGTCTATGAGGAGGCAGCTCTAGAGTAGTGCTTTAGAGTGAGGACTCCAAAGCTAGAAGAATAATGTACATCTGACAGGTCCGTGTACAGACTGTGACCTCAATTTCCCTGTCTACAGAATGGAGATATTGTAATAGTATTGGTTATGAGAATTAAATGACTTCGTTCCTGTAAAGGTCATAGTATGTGCTTAGTAAATGTTAGCAGCTTAGTGACTACTAATGTTGCTTTATAAAATGTGTGTTTTCCTTGGGATATTTTTTTACTTCTAAAGTCTGAATCTTGCAAAATTTGCTAGTCATCTTATGGATAACTAATTTTTGTGTATGCAATAAAGTGATGCTATAATGGACTACTTCCTACTTCACTTAGAAGTAGACTGGGACCAGAGTGGGCAGTGATTAGCACCATTCTAAAGGTGAGTGCAGGATCTCAGGGGATAGGAAAAGAAAGTTGCATGGCTTTAGCGATGAGATCCCATGA
The DNA here is from genome assembly GCA_004363575.1 of Solenodon paradoxus. Lineage (NCBI taxonomy): Eukaryota > Metazoa > Chordata > Mammalia > Eulipotyphla > Solenodontidae > Solenodon > Solenodon paradoxus. The sequence goes on from RJWH01005858.1 coordinate 17,638, forward strand.
GAACCAAGGAAGGGACCTCAAGGAAGAGAAAAAAGTTTCCATGTAGACATAGACAAACAATCAAAATACAGGTATTAGACATGCCCTGGTGGAGTAGCAGTTAGGTCACTGCTTCTGAAAGAATACAGGCCACATACCCCTGGGTTTGAGTCCTGGGTCCAGAGGGAAACAACTAGTGTGACAGCTAAATGAAGATAAAATGAGGTTGCTGCCTGCCTTCTCACCTTTATTCCTACCTGTACCTTTCCTTTTTAAAAAAAAAAAAAAAACAGGTAGTAAATTAACCATATATACAAGATTTCCCTTTCTTTCATATTCTACATCTAATATATCAGCAAGTCTCTTCCAGATTACATATGCACTGTGAACACTTCCACTACCACTACTGCTGGAGTGTAACCCACCATCAGCTTTCACTTAGCCTATTTTAGTAGTCTCCTTGCATCGCTATTCTTGTACCATTACAGCCCATTCTCACAGTAACTGGAGGAATTATGTCAGGCCCCCACCTAAACCCTCCTGAACTCCTCCATCCCATTTGAAATAAAATTCAAACAGTATAACCCAAAAGGCCAGCATGAATTAATCCTATCCTATCTATCTCCTTCAGTTCTGTTTTTAGCTCTGTCCAGCCATACTGCTCTTCCTCATCCTCTGAAAACTGCCAGGCTTACTGTTGCCTCAGGATCTTTAAGTTTGTTCTTTTTTTTTCCCCCCCCCGGGTCATTGACTTAAAGAATATTTAACCTCCTACCAAAAAAAGCCTCCCCCTCCCAACTCCATTACTCCCTATCCCCTCACCTTGCTTCATTTTTCTTCATAGTACTTAGAGCTGCCTGAAATTGTGGTCCTGTACACTCACTTCCCACACTCCCATTAGAATGATGACGCCTGCTCATTGCCTTGCTCCCAGTGCCTGACTGAATGTTTTGCTGAGTGAATGAATGTTAGCCCAAGGTTGGAGAAATCTTTACAAAGGATATACTTGAGGCATTCTGAAGACTGGTTAGACATACCAGTCATTAAATGAAAGGCATAGTAAGCAGAAAAAGTCAATATAAGACTTTTTTTTTTTGGGGGGGGGTGTAGTTTAAGAGCTCTAAGTAGTTTGACATAGCTGGAAGGAAAGAGAATAAAGGAAGATATAAAATTTGATAGTGCTGAGCCATGTATGTTGTATTAAGTAGTTTGTGTTCTATAGGCTAGAGAGAGCCTATTGCGTGTTAGAGTCAAATCTGCATTTTAGAAACATGGCAGACATCTGAGGATTTAAGGGATATTTGACAAGAGCCAGAGACCAGGTTTCAAATTAACTAGTTTAAGCAAGAAATGATGAGATCTTGAACTAAGCCAAAGAGGGAGACGATTTGTATCAACCTTTATCAAGTTCTCTAGTGCTATGATTTACATCAGTGGTTCGCAACCTGAGTCAGTTTTACGTTCAGTAATTTATGGTGGCAATTTTGTCACCTGTATTGGAGGGGGTATACTACTGGCACTTGGTATATAAAGATCACAGAGATACTGCTAATCAGTCACTGCAGTGCATAGAACAACCTTCCACAACCAGCAGTTGTCAGCAATGTGAACTGTCGATAGTGCTAAGGTTGAAAAACCCGATTCAAATATAAGAATCCCCAACACTCTCACACTTCTAAAGTTAATGGGGTAACTAATACATCGAGAGACAAAATAATATTCAAGAGAGAAACAATGAACCAAAATCTAGGAAATAGTATAAAGTCTTACATTTTGTGAGGCGATAGCAGTAGAGAGCTGGGAGGTAAAAATATACTGACAATTTGAAGGAAAATAAACTTGATGGCAAATACGAAGGAGACTAGAAGATTTATTTCATCAGATGTTTGACTGAGTTACAGCAATATGCAAAAGTTGTAGGTTACTTTAATAAAGAATAGTTAACAAGTCCACAGTGATAGTACAATAGTTCAAGCCCAATAATGGTAGTAGCAAGTTCTTGATATATATTTGTAGGCTGAATGAATGGGTCAGGCTCTTTAGAATATTGTATTCTGTTCTGTATACCTTATTCTCAAAGAAAACAAGATTGCTTCTGGTGGTGGGTACTCAGTTTTGTGAGGAAGTGAATGTTTAAACACAGATAACATGAATGTTATGTTGAACAATAAAATTAGAACCTATTGATACAGGTTTCGGAGACATGTGTCGTAGTTCAATTCAAAGATAAACAGTGATCCAGCACTGAAATTCAAGGCCTATTTAACAGATTAGTTAGCACCCCTTCTCAATATTCAGACCAGTCAAAATTTGGCCATCAAGAAAGCTGACAATGACCATATATATAATAGCTAATTACTTACATAGAACTTTTCCATGCTAAGCATCTTTATAAGCCCTTTACATGTATCAAATAATTCTCACAACACATCTATAAGGAAATATCTTTTAATTGTACTTTTTTAGAGAAATCTACACGCTCGAAGTCAAGTGCCAGGTCTAGGATTTGAACCTAGGTAGTCTGTTTGCAGAGTATGTTCTTAAATATTACAGTACGAACAACAGACATACAAATTACTAGACCAGTGACCTATAAGATTTACAGAAGAGGCTGGAAAGAAGGTAAGTCATTTGCCTTTGTCACACAACCAATTATTGAACCCTATACCTTTCTGTTTCTGGTCTGTTCTCCTTCCATTGTGTCAACAGAAAACTGCCTCAACCCTCATGCCCCATTTGTTGTGTCGAATTGTTCATACATCTTGTTCTCTTTAAAGAGCAGGCTCTAAATTGTGTAATTACCATCCGCAGGGTATTGCAGGCTACGAGGATCTTACACACGGGGCAACCGAAGCTTGCCCCTCTACCGCCGCTTCCTGAATACGGAGGAAAAGTTCGTTTTGGGCTGATCCCTGAGGAATTTTTCCAGTTCCTTTATCCTAAAACTGGTGTAACAGGTGAGTATTTGCCTGGTGTTGATAGTATGTTTGAATGGGATGGTTAATGTTAGGATTTATGCTAAGATATTAGTAGCCTCTTATCTCTTCCAAGTATACCACAAAAATCAGCTTAAAAAAGATCCTGAAAGTGATTCAATGTAGCAGTTCATTTCTTTGCTCTAATTTATCTTTGGAATAAATTTATTTTCATATTTTTAAACTCAGTTTTATTGCATTGTCTTTTTTTTTTTTTTTTTTTTTTTTTTTTTTTTTTTTTTTTTTTTTTTTTTTTTTTTTTTTTTTTTTTTTTTTTTTTGCTGATACTCCAAATGTATTGAATTCCTGTTCTCTGCCAGGCACCATTCTAGACATACAGTGGTGAACTGAAGTGCCTGCCATCATAGAATATACATTCCAATATAGTATAGGCAATAAAGAAATGGATAACTATACAATTTACTGTCGTGTCATCAAAAGATCCAGAAATAAGACATGCCCTGGTGAAAGCGAGTATGTCAGTTGCCTCCAAAAGAGCAAGCGACATACTTCTGGGTGCAGGTCCTGTCTGGGGTGGAAGCAACCAATGTGAACAACTAAATAAAAATAAAGATGCTTCCTCCTTTGTTTCTTGCCTGCCTCTCTGCTTACTCACCTTCATTCCTGCCTGCACCTTTCCCTGAAGAAAAAGTTTTAAAAAGTCTGTAAATTAAAATAAAACCACATAAGACAATAGAAAACATTGCTTCGTATATGTAAGTGTGAACACAGAAATTAACCCATATTTATCAGTTTTCCCTTTTTGAAAGTTATAGACTGTTCTGAAATCTTGCATTTTTATCATGCACTATGCTTTCCATTACTTAATTCTTAAAACAATTCTCTAAAGACATTCATATTACCTAGAAAACACCAGAGAAGAATTTTCTGAAACTTAAATTTTTTAGTGACTGAATTGGACTTGAATCCAGGTCTTTGATTGATTAAGTTTAGAGTTGTTTCTACTACACCTGTTGTCTTTCATGCCGTACCCAAATACCATTGATCACAGAATGTCATAAAACAGGTGGATTTTTTTTTTTCTTTTTACCCTCTAGTGACCTAAAATACGATTTCCTTAACTGAAATTGCAAGAAACAATATTCTTACATCTCCATAGGTGATTAAAATGTTACATATAATAGACCCTTTTTGCAAGTTCACATTTGAATGTATATATTGAAGGCAAATTTTTAAAAAGAACTATTGAAATTTTGTATGGGAACTACTGGGAAAAATATAGTTTAAGTCTAACTATAGTACATCCTAACATCCTTTGGTATTGTTGTCGCTCAAGAACACTGGAAAATCTGCTCTAAAAGCCAGCCTAATTCCTGCATAATATCTCTTGAATCACAGAACAAAATCTTAAAAGAGTAAATCTGGATTTGTTACCTTTCAGAACTTGTGACTTGCTTAAAGAAAAAGATAGCTATATATAAGGCATTATAATTAGGTTTTAGACTAATTGAAGAGTCTGCTATTTAATTCTTCCTTTAATATGCATGCTACCTTATAGTTGTTTTTTCCTGTTTCCAGTATCAGTTTCCTGTTCAATAAAATAAGCAAGAGTGGAGTGGATACATTTTATCATGACCAATATTCTCATTTAATATATAACATTTTACTACAAAAATCTCTTCTGAAAGTAATGACATTTTTGTAGATTAGACCTTGTTTGTTGAACAGTTGTGCAAGGCATTTTTAAGTATATTATTTCTCAGTTTCATCAGTCCTGTGAAGAATGTACTAATGAAACTAAGCTCATGGATTATTTATGTTGCTCAGTTTCTTATAAATTGCAGTCAGACATCCTTGAATCCATATCCTCCTCCTTTCAACTACTGTACTTCTCAATCCAGTATTCTGTCTTTGAATCTGATTTTTTTTTTTTTTTTTTTTTTAAGGAAAGGTGTATGCAGAAATGAAGGCTAGTAAGCAGGCACGCAGGGATAGGAGGAAGAAGCATCTTTATTTTTATTTTCATTGTTCACACTGGTAGTTGGGGCTCTGGACCCAAACCCAGTGGTATGTGACTTGCTCCTTCAGAGGTGATTGACCTAACTGCTGGCTCTGCCAGGGTGTGTGGAATCTGATTCTTTTTAATCATTTTGTGTTCAGGTAGTCAGATGCAAAAGTATCCTATCTTCCCTTCTTTGACACAGTTCATCCACCATAACATAATTCTTTATTCTTTTAGGACCCTATGTGCTCGGAACTGGGCTTATCTTATATTTCCTATCCAAAGAAATATATGTGATTACTCCAGATACCTTCTCTGCCATAGCAACAATAGGTTTGCTTGTCTATATAGTTAAAAAATATGGCGCTTCTATTGGAGAATTTGCTGATAAACTCAATGAGGTAAGAACCATGACCTTTATTTTCCATTTGAGACCTTAGTAGAAGCATCAAGGCCATCAAGTAAGGTCTTTGAATGGATATTGGGGGAAGAGCATACAGAAATTAATCTAATTATAGTGATTATAGTTTTGTTACTATTTGAGATAAATTTTTAAAATCTCCCAAGCTTTCTCCAGCTTTTCGTGTGTGTGTTGTTTTGTGAGTGTTTTCATAAATGAGGAATATAACTTTGTGGAAGCATAAAATGAATGTTTTTTAATTATGTTTGTTTCTTTTGTTGATCTTTGTTGTAAATATTATAATTACAGCAAAAAATTGCCCAACTTGAAGAGGTGAAACAGGCTTCCATGAAGCACATCCAGGATGCAATTGAAATGGAGAAGTCACAGCAGGCACTGGTTCAAAAGCGCCATTACCTTTTTGATGTCCAGAGGGTATGTTTCAAAACTTTTGAGGAGAATTAAATTACTCATTTTTGTGCATTTAAAACAAAAATTTTGGATCTCTTACGAGGAATGGTTGAATAGATTGAACATATTTTATTGAGAAAGGAGAAGATTTGGCTGAGAGTTTGCAGTCCAGCTATTTAGATATTTAAGATGATCAAGTGAATAAATAATTAGAAGTATTACTCTAAAATTAGAAAAAAATAAAAGCAAAAAAAAAAAAAAAACAACACATTTTGGATTCATACAAAAAGGTTCGTTATTAACTTACAGTTGATTTAATAGTGTCATTGACATTCACTGAGGCCATAAGTGAAATACATACTGGTTTTTGTTTGTTTTAAAGGAAAGATGCAGGCAGGAGTGAAGGCAAGTAGGTAGACAAACAGGAAAAAATAGGGAAAAAAAACACCCTTTTTTGATTTAGTTGTTCATCTTCGTTGTTGTCCCAGCCTCAGTCACAAAAGCAGGTCCTTGGGATGCGGCGGGCTTCTCTTTAGGCCACCAGGATGCACCACATACTATATATTTTACACATGCTTGCGATAAGAAAATATAGTTGTAATAGGAAAATCTGATACCTATTTTTTTTTACCATGGTCAAAGCATAATTAGATTCTAAAATATTTAGTTTCTAAAACAAATTTAGGACTGTATTCAAGTTATTTTGTTGCTGTTTGCTTTGAGTACAGTACTTTATACCTGTCATTTAAAGTAGAATGCCCTTATATTGAAATTTTATGTTATCGAAGCACCTATGAAGTGGAAAATGAGATGCTAATGTAAGGTTTTGAAATATTAAGGAGCTAAGTCAGTATTTCTTTCTCAGTGTGGTCTCAGTATCTCATGTGTCAGAGTCCTCTTTGATACAGGTTTTTGGACCCATTCCAAATTTTGTGGAATAAGAACTTCTATTAGGAAAGATCCAAGAATCTGTATATTTGTTTTAAATTTTTTAAAGGAAAAGTACAGGCAAGAATGAAGGCAAGTCAGTGGCAGGTAGGCGGGCAGAGAGAAGAGGAAGCATTTTGTTTCTTTTCATTTACTTGTTCATTATCTTAGTTGTTCGCCCCATCCCAGGGTATAAACCCCAGTCCTTGGAATATATGTGAAGCACACGTGGCAGACCTTACTGCTAGGCCAGCAAAGTGCACCATAATCTATATTTTTCATACAAGATCCCTAAGGATTCTTAAGAACATAAGTATTTGGAAACTTCAGAAATTTTTAAAACCTCTTTCCATGCGATTTAGGTTATAGTAAGAGTGCTTTCTGCCTCAGACATATGGTGTAGACACAAATAAACTCTGGCTTTTGAACATGTGACTTTTCCTAAGACTGAAATAATCATTAAAATGTTTGCTTATGTAATAGATATATGTTCAGTTCTTCCTAGGTGGAGACTGGTCAAGGCAGGGTGCTGGGAATACAGCAGGAAACAAAAGAATGTTTCTGCTTTTGTGGAGACTACTTTCTAATCAGGGGTCAAGAGGACAGAATAAATAATTGAGCAGAAAGAACGTCAATGTCAACCATTATTAAGTTTTCAGCAGAACAGTAAACTAGTGTTATAAGATTTCAGGAGGAGTGAGATAGTATTTTTAATGGGTAGTCTAGTGTAATATTTGCACAGGGAGCCAAAGAAGTGATGGTACGAACTATGGATTTCCAGGGAAACGGTATTTCAGGCAGAAGGAAGAATAATTACAAGGGCCCTAAATCTGGAAGCTGGCTTGGCATAGTCAGGGTAGCTGAAGTGTAGTGGATGGAGTGGAGAGTGAAAAGAAGTAGGAAAAAGATGGCCTGTGGCTAAGTGATGAAAACTCTGGAGGCCCCTGTTAAGACTTATACTGTATAAATATCAGTGAGTCATTGAAGCTTTTAAGTAGAGAAGCGATAGGATCTCAGTTATGTTTTGAAAGGTCACTCTGATTTCCTGTTTGCAAGTAACCTTTGATCATATATGCTTTCAGTTTGAGATTCTTGTCAATCAGCCAATCAGAAGTTAAATTGGCCATTGAATATATGAGTCTAGAATTGAAGGGGAGAATTCCAGGCTAGAGTTTGGGAGTCATGATCTTACAGATGGCACTTAAAGTCAGAAGACAGGAACACAAGAAAGGTAAAAACAAGAACTATTTCCATTTGTAGTCACCCTGTTTATGGTTCATTATTAAATTGCCCATAAATTTTCCAAAAGGTTTTTTGAATGGAAGTTCCTGGTGACCTTAATAAAGGACTTTTAATGAAATTATAAGAGTAATTTGAAAGAAAGATAGAAGGAAAGAAATTGGAGTCAAAACATAGACAACTGTTAGGATAGAAGTTAACAGAGAAAAATTGATGCAAGAAAAGAGGGGCAGAGTCTTCTGGGGCGATATTTTTCAGTAGGCCAGAGGACTTAGAATATAAGAGGTTGGCTTCTAGAATATAGGCAGTTCTGCCCTGCTTACAGGAAGAAAAACAAAGTATATGAGTATGAATTCCGGTAGATTGGTTTATGTGGTAGTCAGTGTTTATAGGAGTCGACTCACCGCTTCCTTTTTGTCAGTGAAGCAAGAAGCAGGATCACCTGATGAGCATATAGTCCAAGGGATACTAGATACTAGAGATTGTAGGGAGAGAAGAGTAGGAGAGTGAATGGACTAAGGAAATGTGCTTAGATGTATTAAGAGTCTACTTGAGAAAAATATTTATATTTAACAAGCAGACCTGTAAGAATTCTCATTGTAGGCTAGAAAATAACAATATCCTGCTATCACCATTAATTCATTATTACCCTAGGGGTAGTAACTGATACTATAGAAGAGAAAGAAATAAGAAGTACAGACATTAGAAAAGGTGAAGTCATTCTCATTTTACCTGATTACCTAGAAAACCTGAGTATCCACATAAATCTTAAAGCAATAATGACATTCAGTAAAGTATCTGAGCACAAATACCTAAATTTAAGTTAAATCGGTAGCTTATATACAAATAGTAAATTAGAAAATACATTGGATAAAGACACACCATTTAGGAAAAGAGACTTAGGAGTAAACTTAACTAGAAATGTACAGTCTTTATTCTTCAAAAAATGTAAATTGGGCGCATCCCTATGATTCAGTGACTAAGGTGTAGGATGTGCAAAGTCCAAGGACCCAGGTTCAAGATCTGGGTTCACAGGAGGAAAAAACAATGTAAACTGCTTGTGATATAAAAGATTATTCTAAGATCCTTGTTCTTAGATTGGAAGATTCATTATCTAAAGATATCAATTCTCCCTACTTTAATCTTGGAATTTAACTCATACCTCTGAAGAAAATGCTAATAGCCTGGGAAAGGGCATGTAGGAACTTGGATGGTTTAATTATTAACAGAAACAGAATAGTATTACAGAACAGTTTTACCGAATATTAAAACTCATTATAAAATTACAGGGCACTTTAGGGAGTGTGGTACAAGTCAATGAATAGACAGTCAGGCTGGCACAGCAGATGAGACAGCCTAGAGGTAGACCTAAACACATTCAGGCATGGGAATAGATGGCATTTCGTCTTAGAAGAGTAAAGACAAATTAGTACCTCTGAAGATATAAAGTTGGTTTCTTACCCATCACCTTATATTAAAACTTAATGAATTAAAGAGCTTTAAGAAATGAAACTATAGAAGTAAAAGAAAAAGAGAATATAAAAAATATAATACTCTTGGAAGTTGAGATACTAGACTTTACATGTGAAAAAATACCACAGTTAAGTGACAAACTGGAAAAGAACATGCATTCCATGGCCCACAAAAGGATACTTACTTACCTTAGGAAAGATCAACAGCCCAGTAGAAAACTAGGCACAGGACTTGGACAGTTCATAAAGAAATAATTAAATATGTGACTTGTGAATATATAAATTTTCTCCTTAGATAATTAGCAATTAGATTTTTTTTTTTCCATTTATCAGAATAGCAGAGGAAAAAAGTTTTATGAACACTGTTGGTCAGGGTTTGGAGTAACAAGCATTCGTTTTGCTGGTGGGACGGTGAAGTGGTACAACTGTATTTGGAAACGGGCGATGTTAATCATAGTTTAAAACGTGTATCCTGACTTACCTTCACAATAATAACTATCCCATGATGTGGTTATAAGATTTAATTGACACAGTGTTTAGAACACACTGGGTACTCAACAGACGTTAGCTATTATTTGACCTAGCAAGTAGTCACACATGTGCAAAGTATGTGCAGCATTGTTTGTAGTAGAAAACTGTAGAAGCAATGTAATCTACAAATAGAGTTTAATTAAAGTATAGATTATGGAACACTGATACAGTAGGCTCCAACTGTAGCTTGTAAAATTGAGGAGCTGCATGTCGTAATTACTGAAAGTGAATTTTAGATCTTTATTTTGTTTACTAAATATTTCTGAGAGGTAATACAAGAAATACAGGGAGAGAATGACCTCTTGGGTATTGGAGGAAATACACTTTTCATGGCATATGCTTTTAACCACATGCATGTACTACCTATTCGTATTAAATTAAAACGATTGCATAAGATGCAAGAGAGTGGTGGAGTGTTGTAATCGACAGAGTCCTCAGCGTGGAAGTGATCCTTGTACTATGCACGCAGTTTCTGTCATTGCTTATTTCCCTTCAGAATAACATTGCCCTGGCCTTGGAAGTGACTTACCGGGAGCGGCTGCACAGAGTGTACAAGGAGGTAAAGAGCCGCCTGGACTATCACATCTCTGTGCAGAACATGATGCGCCGGAAGGAACAGGAGCACATGATAAACTGGGTGGAGAAGCGCGTGGTGCAGAGCATCTCTGCCCAGCAGGTGCGTGATGACTGGAAGTTTCTGAAGTGATCCTGGCACCTCTAATAAGCATCTGCTAATGCTCATACTAGTTGTTGCTGTGGTTCTGGTTCCTTTTCTAGAAGATGCTGCATAACCGCCATGGTGCTTTCTTCTTTTTCAGTTTGGTTACCAAAGTGCTTCTCACCTCATAGGTGAGAAACAGTGGAAAGCTTGTTGAGAACCATGTCACAGCAGACAGACTTGTGTTCAAGTCCGTGTCTCTAAAATGTGAGACTGAACCGTCAATTTAATCCCATCATTTCCTAATTCAGTGATTTCCATTCCGTTTCTTCTTCCCAGCTGCTTAGTTCATTGGTCTTGAACAGAAAAGATACATTTTTCATTATTTACATAAACTTAATTTCTTTTTTTAAATGTATTTATTTATTTACTGGTGACTTGATTTCTTTCCCAGATATATAGTCTATTTATGCATTTCTGGTCATTTTCTGAATAACTATACAGGAGTAGAAAAACATGTCAACATTTGGTGAATTTTATCTTTATTTTTTAAATAAACTTTTCCCTAAAAGTAATACACTTATTTATGAAACTTGGAGAACAAAAATATAGAAAGTATACTAAGATATACCCTTCCACAATTTGGAAAAGTCCAATCAACTTTCTTTTTCCTTATCACAGGAGAAGGAAACAATTGCCAAGTGCATTGCAGATCTGAAACTGCTGGCAAAGAAGGCTCAAGCGCAGCCAGTTCTGTAAACGGTGCACCCAGTGGAGACAGCTGGGGACAGTTAACTGACTCACTGGAGATACGTCTGTTTGACAGAACCTTTCATTATTGCTGTCCATTGAGGTTACAATTTATCTTTCCTAAAAATGAAGATGTTTTGAGTTCTACATAGTGAGAGAATAAAAACAATCTATTGGTCAATGAGATGTTTCTCATCCTTCTTGCTCTGCATTTTGAGTTATTCCATGATTTCTTTGAATAAGCAGTTTGCTTTTAATAAAATTTTATGCCTGACTAAAGACTACTAAGTTACATTTTAAATTTGTAATTCTACCATCTTGGAATAAAGTGACAGCTGAACTAATGTTTTCAAGTCGCATAACTTTCTGAAATGCTATTTCGTTCAACATTTGTCATGGGTAAAAATTAAAGATACTGAATTGATACCTTGTTTATAAGGTCATTCAGTGTTAAGCTATCTGACTAGCATATTGTAAATAACTGAAGCTAATACTGTATGTTAAGGCATATTATTGACTATCATTTTAGTAGTGTGTCTAGAAAATATGGACACAGTACGCCATAAAATCACTTGAGTCCAGCAGAAAATTCTGCCCTTCCATAGGTGTTTTTGGCATTGAATTCTCCCATATTTTGTATGGTTTTAAGCACAAATGGACAACTTACAGAGTACGAAATATTCAAAAATAAGAATAATTGTTATTTTCATTGTGTTCTAGGATTTTATTTTATGTAATAATCATTCAGCCCATATTTACTGATGATCAGTGTATAGAGAATACAGAAATCAGATTGATATCTTTGTTGTTAGAGATTTTGAGTTGACAGAAGTGTTCCAAATGATTCATTTTGCAAAATTATCAGCAACTCCTTTTTGCTAACCACCATCTTGCACTGATCATAGATGAAGTCCCTGCCTCAAAGAGTTAAAAGCACTAAATATCTCATATGATAAAGATTTCAGCACATACATAATGATAGGCACTATTTTAGATGGTCTCACCAGCCTCATTTCCCTTGTATTAGTCAGTATTCATCAAAGAAGTAGAACTATTAAGCTTTGTGTTTATATATGTTTTTTTGTTTTTGTTTGTTTTAAGGTGCAGGCAGAAAGACAGAAGGAAAAAGCATTTTTATTTTATTTAGTTGTTCATCTTGATGGTTCCCCTCTGGCCCAGTATGCAAACTCAGTCCTTAGGATGTATGTGAACTATACTCAGCTGGAGGCTGCAGAACCAGCCACCTCTGCACGAGGGCGCCCCTGTATAAAAAGAATTTCACTTTACCCTGTTGTGGAGTGTTCAGGAGTCCCTGTAAGGCTGTTAGCTGCTTCTGATAACATGAGCTTGAAATTCATTGAGCAGGCAGTTAAGAGAAGATAGATATAAAGTGGAAAAGGGTTGGAATGAGTGGAAATCACAAGCAGACTGAAACCCTTGTCAGTTTTTATTACCTCTGACCTTGATATGATTGTCCCACCTAGCCTTAGCCCCTTCACACACACACACCTGTCCAGAGTTAGAGAAGCTAAAGGATGCTTCAGGGAAAGGTTGGGACATAGCAGGCCCAGCTATAATTGGTGAGCCAATACATCAGCAGCAACACGCATGAGCTACAAGATAGTTCCTTCACATCTGCCCTCTAGAGTTACTCAATCTGAATTAACTAACCAGAACATTCAGGGAAAAGAATTTCAGAAAACAGTTCAATCTAACCAAGTTGATGTTACGTCATCACAATAACTATCCTGTCAATGTTAACCTAAATGAATAATACTCAAGCAAAAATTCTTGTCCCCAGAAGGGAGGTAAAGTATCCAATATAACTTGGGGGAAGTAGAAAGGTGACAAGTCAGAAAAGAAATGTCAGCTGAGGTTTTGAAAGGGAGTTAACCAAAGAATGCTTAGGGGATTCAAGGCCAAAAAGATGGAGCAGCACTTGTGATTATAGAGATAACGTAGAAGAATAACACTGACAGCTCACAATGGCATTTGAGTGAAATATAAAGAGTAAAAAGTGACTAAGTTTCCTAGATGCGATGTTTGGAAGTTAGGTTTTGTTCTAAGGCCACTTTTATCAGACTTGAGCGGAGGCAAATACGGAAGATGGGAAAAACCACGTCACAGGCTTCTTGCCTGAGAAAGTAGAAAAAGGAAGGTACTATTCACTATCACTTGGAAAACAGGAGGAACTGTTTTGGGAAAGAATGGGGCTCACTATAGAGCTGTGAAAGAACATCAGTGTTTGAGAATGACAAAAGAGGGAATGGCCAGTCATGGAGGAAAGCCAGAATAGTGTTACAAAATTGTGTTATGTGGGAAAACCCAATAGTAACCAACTTGTCTGGGAGATTAAAAGGACCCTTTAGCATTCAGAGCTTGGAAGTCTTGCGTGGCCCGGACATGACAGGCAGCCACTTGCAGAGCACATGGTGCTCGTGTTGGATAAGGGCCTGCGGATGTGCTGGAGGAGCTTGTTTATCTGTGCCCAAGGGCCTGCGGATGTGCTGGAGGAGCTTGTTTATCTGTGCCCAAGGAGCATGGTGTCTCAGCCCCAATGAAGCCAGTCCAGAGGGAAAAGAGGATGAGGCTGAGTAGGACCCTAAAGGCAAAACTCCAGACTCCAGCCCCAAATCTTCTAAATATCAAAAACATATGTCCGTATGGTGAACGTGGTCTAGTAGAGACAAACCGGCTGTGATGCTCGGCTATCCAATCTGAAAATTAAGTGTCACAATCAATTTTTAAATCCGTGATATGAGAAAGTCCAATTGAATTTGGAGTATCTGCACTAGCAGAAGAAATGGATTGCATTCGTTAATAAAAAAGGAAAATCTTGGATTCTCTATACCTGTGATAAATTTTATGACTAGAGAAGTAATCTTCACAATGAATAAGAATCTGAAGATCACACCAAGTAGTCCATCAATCTCCCTAATTCAGTGATCAGTGAGCACCACTCATGGTGAGATCAGATATGATTCCTGATGTCATCACTTTTCTCCTCTTGAGCAGTCGCTCCACTATCTATAAGATAAAGTCGATTTAAGGTCTTCTAATGTCTAATCTTGCCCTTCCTCGCCCGCTTTGCCTTCCCCATCCCCAGTCCTCTCCCTGTCCTCATTCTGCTTAACACCAGCTGTGGTGAAATACTTGCATTTCCCAGAACGTAACAACCATGACAAAGCGTGCCTCGATTCATGCTTCCTTTCAGCCTAGAATATGCCTCCTTCCTGTCTGCCTAGAAAATGTGATTCATCTTCAAGATGCAACACAAATGCTGTCTCCTCTATGAAGCTTTTCTTGATACTAATCTACCCCTGATTGTGTAGCCTGAGTCCTTTCTCTTTGGAGTTCTACTCCATCCTATGCAGATGTCTAACATAGCGTCTACCACACTTCATTATGCTGCGTAATGAAACTTAGCAGTGTGTTTAGGTCACTGCAGGTGCTCAGGAGATGTCTGATGAATAAATCCTCTCTCAAAGTCTTGAACTACTGTTTCTCTGACTCCTCTTCCTCCTTCGCTTTTAGTGAAACCTTTGATCATACTCTGACTTTTTATCTTCCCTGTCTTGAGTAACACTCTCCTAAATAACTCAGGTACATCTCTTCATCCTTGTCCAAGTAACTTGTATCCCTCCATGAGATCATTGCCATCATCTCTCAGTCTTTTCATATCTGTTCCAGCTGCCTTCCAATTGTTCTGTCTCCCCTAGCTTTAGTGATTGTAAATCACTAAATCGGGTCACCCTTGTTTAAATACCTTCAGTACAGATAAGCCCACTCCTGTAATCAAGACAGAAGCTCTGAAGGAACTGGTCCCTTTCTGCCCCTTCTTGCTCCAGGTCCCTTCAGGCCCCCAGCATCACCTTACACACTTTGTTACTCTCAGCTTTTGTCATGCTGGTCTTTTTATTTGGGCGCGGGGAGCAGGGGACAGAAAGGGAGACTTCTTGCCCTCCTCTGGCACAGGGCTCTTGAATGTTCTGTTCCCTTTACCACCGCCCCCCACCCCACTTTTGTCTAGTGGAACTCCAAGTAACACTCCAAATGTTGGCTTATTCCTCCAGGAAGACTTCCGAGGCTTCCAGTATCAACGGCAGGCACTGTTAGGGGTGGGATGGGGTCCTGCTCCCTCACAGCACATGTAATCACAATTGCCCGCTTCTTTGCATGGTAACAGCACCCTGTACTATTCTGAAAGTTCCACAATGTCAGGAAACTTGATCATTTTAACCTCAGAACTTAGGACAGGACATGGCACTTACTGAGTATTTCATCAATGTTGCCACAGTGAATGAAAACAGGATTTCTCCCAGTCTCTGATATTCAAAAACCTGACTCAATCACTGACTTATCCTGCTATTTCATTCATTATTTCTAGGCTCCATGTCTTATTACCTTCCAATCTGGACTCCATTCAGGCTGCTTATCCCCTTATGAAATTACCCCTAGAAAACCACCTTACCCCTCTAGCTGAATTCCCTGGCTCTTTCTCTACCCACACTTTAACTTACATGATATTGTGGAACTTGTTTTGAGTCAGACTCAATCTTGTCTCTAAGTTGCCTTGCCAGGAATTCTAGGAGAAAATTAAACAGCCTGGCTCAGCCGTATCGTGACCATGAAAGAAACAAGAGATCATCTGCTGAATGTGACATCAGTTCCCCACACTGCAGCCTTCAGTGGAGGCTTTTGCCCACCAATCAAGGCAGATTAAATGGATTTGAGAACCAATCCAACATGTTAAGTGTGAAAAAAGCCAGAAAGAAAAAGAGAAGTACAGGATGGTTTCAGATATGTGGAATATAACAAAATAAAACACATGAACAGAAAAACCCCAACGAAATTCACAGAACACAAGACAGTGGTGAGCAAAGGGCTGAGGGTCAGGAAGAGGAAGGAGGGGACAAGGCAGTGAGAAAGACACTTAGGACTCTGGTGGTGGGTATGATGTGAAATGCACACAGACTGAGGTGTGATTTCAATATCTTAAATGCATACAGCAAAGTAAACAAAGAAATATAAAATTATTTAAAATTTAAAAAAAGAACCCACTCAGAAATCTCACTACAAACAACCTAACCACAGACCACTTCCCTGCATGACCCTTGAAACAGCCTCTGCCCTGACCCAATGGGGTGTAGCTTGGGGCTGCCCCTGTCCTGCAGACTCAGACCATGTTTCCTATTGTCAAATAAACACCGGTTTGATTATATTACAGCCTGATTATTTCCCTTGGGTCAATAATATTAATAAAGGAAACGTGTATATCAGGACCTGCAAAGTGGAATGTGGGTCGCCCCCGTCATGAACCTAAGTCATCCTGCACTTAGAGGAAACACCTGTCAGGGAAACCTAGCACACGCCAACCACAATCCTTCGGCTCAGCAACAGCAAGCTTACCTTATCCTAGAAAATGAAGCTGCCAGGCTTAGAAGGAAATCTAGCTCCTAGCCAATCCCACCATTTCTTCGTTGCCGCATCTGACATTCCGCAATACCTGCTCCTGCCCAGAATCCCTCAGGAAGATGGCTCCACACAGGTGGGACATATGGTCCCCACCCATGGATTATCTTCCCTTAAATAAAGGCTATCAAACTGGTGACTAAATTGGGTTAATTTCGTCATTTCAAAGTATGGATTTTGTTTTTTTGTGTTTATTTAATGAGCATATTTATCACCGATCTCTTTTATGAATAAATATTTACAGATAAACAATTCATCTTTCCAGTAAAGGGTTCTCCACACTCAGCTGCACAGCTAGCGCTGAACTCTAATATGATTTGCTTTTCTTTCTTTTGAAACTTAATAACAGAAATAACGGCATACTGCTGTGGTCCCCCACAATATCTGGCAGGGTGGTTAAAGGAAATACTTAAGAAATACTTCCTAGAAATAAATTTGTCTACTCGTCCACATGCCAGCGTCAGCCTCATGTACCAAAAGATACAAAGTACACTCTCTTCTTTATGGGATTAAAAATACTTAGGGTAGGTGGCCTCAAAGAGGAAGTCTGTCCTCAAGTTTAGACATCTTCACAACACAGAGCTTGATGGTGGCAGGGGGAGTGCCAGTAACCATTTCGTCATATCTGAAAAACAGCAGTAACGGAAGCAAGTGAAAAGTTCACTCTTAGACAATGGCACCTTATGACCGGACTTTTTCTTAAAAGGTAAATGCATTTATCCCATGCTTTTACTATAGATGAAATAGTCATTCATCCAAAGAAAATGTCACCTAATTCAGAGTGGGGTTTTTACTTTTTAACTTTTTGGGGGTGGGGGAATGGTTCTATGTGTATGTAGATTTTATGATAATCAGAGCCTCCAGTGTGGGACTAAAACCTGAAAAAAGTGTATAGAGCCCTGTTTCTCTTTGGAGTTATGCTTCTGTCAAATGTTTGGATTGTCGCTTCTAAAGAAAAATGTGTTTCCTGCTTTTCTTGGTCTGCATCTGTAAGTAACGCTTTCCCTGTGGCTTTGTGTGATGGTTTTGTCTTTCAGGGTGGGGTGGTCCAAAATTTAAATTTTAACTTGTGTATTTTTGAGATATACCTGACATATAACATTATCTTCATTTCAGGCGTGTCGCATAATAATTCAATATCCATATAGACTGAAATACTCACCGCAATCAGTCGTGACATCCATCACTGTATACAGTTATAAAATTTGTATGATGAGAACTCTTAAGATCTACTCTCTTAGCAACCTGAAAATATACAATACAGTGTATTATGGCTTAACTTTTTTTAAGGTGACTATGATAACTTCTCTCTGGGATGGTTGTAAACTCCAAGACAATGACCAACGTGAAAGTTAAGATTTTGCAAACACCAAAGATCCTCTCATCTTTCACCTTGCCTGTGGTAAAGTATAGCACCAATTCATAGGAGAGTACGGAACACATATTTTAATCTTATGAGTAGTATACTGATATTCTATGGTGCTTTGCACAGAGCGTCATGGATTTATGAATTTGAAAAGGAGCAAAAGAGTACTAAAAGAAATTGTTACCACTGCTGATTCTGCTGCGAATAATGGGCTCCCTGTTCTCCCGACTCAGAATTCTCATGAAATTTCCCTGCTTGCAATTTTCTTATTACCCTGAACTACACCATCTTTAAAAACGTGGTCAATTATAAGTCACTTGATAATGATGTTGCTGCTGTTGTCACCAGTACCTGGCGATGAGGTGTCCTCCCGACCATCCCCATGTCCAAGGACTTGGAAATTAATTTACTACTATTTACAAATAAACATAAATTATTGATGGCATTTGTTGGATCAATAAATTAAAATATAGCAGATAGAGTAAAAATTCTTATCATGGGTTTACCTAGATATGAAGTAAAATCATGACTTTTCCAAAATATTGTTTTATTTATTATTTTATTTTATTTGAATGAAAGTAGAAACAAACTTTTTTTTAAAGAAAAGTTAGGCAGGAATGAAGGCCTGTAGGCAGGCAGGCAGGAAAAGAGGAGGAAGAAGTACTTCATTCATTTTTATTTAGTTATGCGTATTGTTTGTCTCCAGGTCTTGAGCCAGAACCTTGGGATACAGGTGGGCTGCACCAGGTTTCACCTACGAGGCCACCAGGGCACACCTGGAAATAATTTTTATAAACAAACAGGGTCCAGCAAACCATAGATGGATTGATAGGTCTATCAACACTAAAAACATTATATAGAAAACTTTTAGGGACATGAGAGAAGAGTGCCTATGATAAAAAAAGCTTAGTAAAAAATTTTAAGAAGGGAAATTTGAATAAGTATCCTGACTAGTCTTTTTAAATGCGTAGCATAGCATATCTGCTGGAGTAGCAGTTTGGCCAGCCCAGTCATGTGCATCCCAAGGACTGTAGTTGGTGTCCCGGGGCCAGGGAGGATAGCAGGAGGCAGGAAACAGCCAGGATATACAACTAAACAAAAACAATAAAAATGCTTCTTCCTCCTTTCTCTTTCTGCCTCTTGCCTTCATTCCTGCCTGCACCTTTCCTTTAAAAAAAAAAGAAAAAAAAAATGTGTAGTAGACAAACAGATACAGAAAACAGATTGGTAATTGCCAGAAGCTGAGGCCAGAAACTGGGAAGTGGGGTTAGAGATGGTACATTAAAAATGGGTAAAGGTGGTCAAAGGTATATTCTTCCAGTAATAAGACAAATAAGTGAACAAAACTGTAATATATATTAGAAGGTTGCTAAGAGACTATCTTCAAAGTTCTCATCACAAGGAAAAAGAAATCTAATTCTGTGAGACTGTTAACTAAGTTTACAGTGATAATCATGTCACAGTATAGATGAATCATTCATATTATTATGTTGTTCAGCTTAAGTGAATACAATGTCTTATCTGTTATAGCTCAATAAAACTGGAAAAGTCAAAAATTAAAAATAATGTTTTAATGCATGCAACTGCAGCTAAAAGGAAATACACTAACATATTAACAAATAAGTAGTGGGAATTTGTGTGGTTTTACTTTTCTGCTTTTAGATACTTTATACTTTTTTGATACAAATAAAGAAAAGAGGGAAAATATAGAAAGCTTAATATAATAGCCTAGACAGGGACATCGGCATATTGGAATAGACGATATATGAACAGAATAAAAGTATCTCATGAAGCGTAGAGGGAGGGTCTCCAAGAGCAAGTTTGTCAGAGTGCCTGCTCCTGCCAGTGAACCAGACCAGGATGGCACTCAGTATTAACATCATCCGTTCATCTTTTCTCATATTTACTTCAATTCAGTGCTTACTGAAAGTTTTTTTCTGGGCTCCGTGAGGAAAGAAAGTCAATCAAACAAAAAGTCGAATAGCCAGGGCTTTATAGGGTTTGCGCACCCGGGCGACATTTTTCGGTCGGCAGAACCGGGGCGGGGGAAGTCAAGCCCGAACAAAGGGAAGTGCACTCTTTAAGCAAAGGAATTTCGCGGGCTTCCTACGTCGCGATTGGGGATTGGTCCTGTGATTCCAGGTGTGGGCTTCAATCCCTTAGTCTGACGTCAGCTGCCTTTTTCCCTGGTATGGCTGCTGCTGCTTTGTCCCTCTGGGCCAGCCTAGCACTTACCAGGCAATGTTATGGTTTCAATGGACTTTCTTAAGTGTTCTGATAGAGAGAATGTACTTGCCACACAAGTTCCTTCTGTCATTCTAGTCTATACATCAGTCTCCTCTGAGTTGGTTGGTGAGAGTCTGTTCTAGAACAATAAGTCAGTTCTGATAAGACCAAATTTCTGGGTCTGCAGAGCCAATGACTGACTGCTGAACCAAGTGAAGAGTGTGACCACTGACCTCGCTAGATCATCCACCCAGGACTTGCCTCTCTCTACTTGCTACTGCTCTTAAAAGAAGATCAAAGATTCACAGTTGGGTCCTCAGCTGCCTCGCCTTTCCAAGTTTCCTAAGAAACGCCCTTTGTATTCTCAGGGGAAGACAGCATGGGATCAGGTTCCTCCAAATCTAATCTCCAGCATGGTAAATTCAAGTCTTTTTTATTCTCAGTGGAAGACAGCATGGGATCAGGTTCTTCCAAATCTAATCCACAGACTCTAATCTAGACAGATACAGTTACCTACCTCACTGCTGAGTTAAAAGGAATGGAATAACCAGAAACTGCTGAAGGCTCTAATGAGATGGTTGTAAAGTTGGAAGAATCAGTTTACCACAATGCAGAACTGAATACCAAGAAAGATGAAAAGGGAATCAGCAAGAAGGGCCTGATCCTCCAAATCTGAGTAAAGAGCATCTCTCTGCTGGGTGTTAGGCTGGTAGTTGATGCAAATCAGGTCCACTTCCCTTACTGCCCCACCCCCACCCCGCAGACCCCTTCTGTGATGTAGGTGTTGAGAAAACTCACCTCAGCTGCCTTTAACCATGGTTCGAAGTTGCCCTGCAAGCAAATGAGCAAACAAGAGAAGGGTGGTCACTTCTAAGGTCAACTTAAGGGAAATGCTAGCTCTGGTTTTTGTTTTCTTCTTGCTAGTCTTGAGAATCTTTGCCCAAATCAGAGGAAGCCTGTCTCCTTGGGGTCCTATTAACATATTTGAAGGAGACACACAAAAGGCTTTCATAAGGGAACAGATGGGGCTGAAAAATATTAGGCTCTTTTTCCATTAGCTGTGTGTTAAGTTTCAGTTCTCTTTTTCATGTTAAAGGATCTAGGATCTAAGAATTAATGTTCTCTCTCTTTGCAGACTTGTAGCCCCCTCCTAATCTCTACTGAGGTTTATATAGGGTGGGTCCACTGATCACTTAAGCAGGAGAGAGTCATGAGAAGTGGTAGCTATACCAGTCCCCTTCATGTTCTTTCACAGACAAACAAATTCACTCCACAACAGCCCCCAGGATCTCCCCACTGACCGTGGCAGCCCCCACGGCAACCTCCGCACCCTGCCCCTATGGCGACTCCAGGTGAGTGAGCATTCTCCCAACTGCTTCATCTATACCACGTGGCATTGGCTTTTGTGTGGCCAGTTTTGCCCTAGGGACCTGGGGAGGGAGGGAGGCCTGCGGAGAGATGAGAGACAGTAGAAGAAGAAAATCCATTGACCTCAGGAGTGTGGTTCTTAACCTGGGGTGTGCCAGCTCAGGAGACCCATGAGTCCCCTAAGCTTATAGATGAAATTTGCTAGATGTGAATATTTTTTGAAAGGAAGAGAGCCCACAGCTTTCACTGAGCCCTCTAATGGAGTTGAAACCAAAAGCCAAAAGTTGAAACCAGTGGATCAGAGTGGAAGTAGTAAAGCAGTATGGGAGCTATTTCAGGAGCGGGCCCCAAGGTGTGAAAGGGTGTACCTTCTTTTTTTAGAAGCGTTTTAAGGGAGGAAAGGAGAGCAGGAAGAAACATCTTTTACTTATTTTGGTGGTTTGCCATGGCCCAGGGATGTAAAGCCAGGTCCTTGGGCCCAGCATTTCAGCGGCCTGAACCACCAGCGTATGCCCTGTACTCTCCTTATAAGGAAAGGTTTTCAAAAAGTCCAGCCGGTCACCTATTCCCTTTCTTTGTCAAAACAGCAAAGAACTTTTGATCCTGGCCTTTTTTGCTGGGGTTCTGCTGACTTTGCTGCTGATGGCCTTTGTCTTCCTCATCCTAAGGAACTGCAGAAAATGTAAGTGTCTCCAGGAGATGGGACAGATCTTTCTCTGAGAATAGAGCTAACTTGAAGTGAACGAGTTCACAATGGGGGTGAAGAGTGGAGGGGGCTGTTAAACAGCAGAGCTCTCCCTTCCCGCAGACAAGGACTCAAATCCCTTATGTCCCACCCTCCACCTTCCCCACCTCTGACACCTCCCCACCTGCCCCCACACCTAATATTGGCGAGGCTTCCGATCCCTGCTGGCCTTCTTGATGAGACTTGTCCCTCTTCTTTCTGGCTTTGTGGCAGGTCACAGCAGTGCACAAACTCTGGGTCCTCATTCTGAACCTCTGTCAGATTCTGTGTCCAAGGTAAGATGACTGCTTCTTCCAGGAGGCCTGAGTCATGGGAATTTATGTGGGAATTTATTTATCGCTTTACTAGAAAAGTGTTCATTGCTTTCTGGACCTGGGGCAGGTGGTTCTTTGAATCTCCTGATCTCTTTGGGTTTTCTCTGACCAAAACTTGTTTCTAAAGAGGCACTTGCTTCTAAAGAGACCCCTTCCCCCAGACTGAAGTCGCTCTTCTCCCTTCTCCTACCTCTGCAGCTCACGCCCCCAGAAGACACGCTTACCTATGCCAGCATGATTTTCAAAGTCCCAGAAGATCAGTTTAAGTACTTGTCTTCAAACCAGTCTGCAGACTCAGACAATGCCTATGCTCAAATTAAAGCAAAAAACTCACCCTCCCTTTCCAGTGAAGTTTGAATCCAGTTCCTGTCTTCTTGGCTTCATCTCCATACATCACTTCCCCTTTGAACAAATTTTGGACTGCAATAGGAGTTGTTTGGGTGAGATCTAGTGATGTTAGCCTGCAGTTTTGAAGACCAAAAGTCTTTCCTGTCCAGAGAAAACACTGCTGGCCCTCCCAGTTGGACAGACAGCCTGTTAGCCCCTTGAGGGATGAGCCTGGCTCCCTGTCCCTTCCCAATGTATGGTTCACAGCTCCATGCTCATGCAGCGCCACTGATCAACTCGGGGTGTGCCAATCTAATAAATGATCCAGCAAGAATTACAAATAAAAGTCAGCATTCTACCATGTTGACTCTTTCTTCATCATTTATTTGTCTATGTCCTTCACCTCATCCATAGCCAGAAAAGACTAGCAGAGGTGATGGTGCTCTGGGGCCTAGGTCTCACACTCAGCCCCTGACCAGCTGCATCCATTCACATAAGTTTCTTAAACTTTTCATTCAATTCCTTCATCTTGAAAACAGTGCTAGTGACACCTCTTCGTGTGAGAATATAGGAGATGTCATATGCATAAGCACTCTTATATTCCCAAATGCTACGCAAATACAAGGTCCTTTTGTGTAAAGTTCTTTTAAAATGTGGATTTCCATCTCATTGCATGAGAAATATAGATATTACATGAGAACTAAATATTAATTTAAATGTTAATTTCCATCCACCCCACCCCCGGATCCCCAGAGACAGTTCCATAGATAGTGCCAGTAAAAATGCCAAAAATGTGTTTTTGACACAGCAAGATTACTCTAAAGTTACCATGTAAAACAAACTAGAGAGTGCTGTGCCCTTGTGGCTCAGGTTGCTGAGACATCTCGGGTATGGTCAGTGTAAATCCCAAGGACCCAGGTTCTCAGCCTAGGTGGGGAGATGACAAAATAAACAAATAAATAAAAATACTTCTTCCTTTTATCCCTTCCTTCCTTCTTTCATTCATTACCCTCTTAAAAAATAAATAAGAAAGAAAATTCATAAAAATAAGTAAGTGTAATATGGGAAGCCCAGCCCTAGCAGCTAACTAACACTACTGTTTCATTAAGCATAAATAACTAAAACAATGTTAATGGTGTACAAGTAAATTAATCAATAGATAAAATAAAAAGACAGCAAATAGATCAAAGTCCATGAGGAAATTTAGAGTACGATGAAGATGATACATCAAATCATATGAGGGAATTTGGCTTATTTCTAAATGGTATTGAGATAAGTATGTAGCTCTGTAGATAAAAGTAAGATTGAATCTATATCTCAATCTTTATTCCAAAATAGATTCCAAATATGTCAAAAATTTAGCTGTAAGAAAAACAGAAAAGTATTATGAGAAAATATGGGAGAGTTTTTAAAAATAATAGAGTAAAACATGTTTTTGAATGCATAAAACAAAACCAATAATTAATCAGTGAAGATGAACTTGAGCTACAAAATACTATTCAAAGGATAACTGACAAGCTTGGAAAATATTTGTAAAGTACCTCATAGACAAAAGGCTAAATTTCTTAATACATTAAGAGCTCCTATAAGTCAATAGGGGAAAAAAACCAACTCAATAGGTTAAAAAAAGGACAAAGGTTGAGGGTAGGCTAGTTACAGAAAAAGAAAAATAACTTTAAATGTATGAAGAGACCCTCAACTTTACTCAAAAAGAGAAATAGTAAAGAGAACTATAATTAGAATTTTCCCATCAATGAGATTAGCAAAGTGCACAGTCTGCTAGCTCTGAACAAGACTGAGCAGAACCAAGATGCTGACGGGAGAGGAGAAAAAACCATCCTGAAAGGTAATTTGATAATAGATAATCAACGTTTTAAGTCCTGTTTCTAAGAATTTATTTTACTTAAACATGTGGAAAGTCACTATGTAATTTTAATTGCATCAGTCATCAAATTGGTTAAAACTTACTGAGGCTTGTTATACTCTAAGCACTATGCTTGGCATGTTTGATATTGTGATTTGAATAGATGTTTGACCTTCCTCCAACTTCTGACACAGAGTACTTAAAACCACTGTGATTTCCTATATTGTGAGAGCAGTAAGTGTGTGTTTTGTTACGTGAATACGCACTGCCTTTTAGAACTCACCCAGGGATGGGGCTGGTTGCCTGAAGAGCCAACCCTGTATTTAGAAAGTTAGAACTTCCAAGCTCATGTGTCCATCTCTGAGGAGGAAAAGGGGCTGGAGGATGAGTCCATCATAGGCTTACCATAATCTTTAGAGTTAGAACCAGGACCGATTGAATATTGGGGTTTAGGCCAACCCTGGACAGGGCAGGGTGGAGGTGGTGGTGTGTGTGCTGGGTGTTCAGGCTAGTGCAGGAAGGTGAGGGTGTTGAACTGGGATAATCCCAGTCTAGCTGGGGTGTATGGTAACCCTAATCAATCATCATGACCAGTGATTTAGTCAATCACATCTACGTAATGAAACTCCATAGAAACCCAAAATAATAGGGGTTTGGAAAGCTTATGTGTTGGTGAATTGTGGAGATTTGGGGAGTATCATCTGGAGAAGGTATGGAAGCCCCATGCCTTTGCCCTATACCTTGTCCTATACATCTCTTCCCTCTGTGAGTCACTCAAGCAAATTGATGGAACCCAAGTTGGGGTTTGTTGGAACCTCCAATCTATAGCTGATGAGTCAGATGCAGAATTGACAACTAGTGGGCTTGTTATTGGCATCTGAAGGGGAGGGCAGTCTTGAAGGACTGAGCCCTTCACCCGTGGGATCTGCAGCAATCTCTGTGTAGCCTGTCAGAA
Organism: Solenodon paradoxus; assembly: GCA_004363575.1. Lineage (NCBI taxonomy): Eukaryota > Metazoa > Chordata > Mammalia > Eulipotyphla > Solenodontidae > Solenodon > Solenodon paradoxus. The sequence goes on from RJWH01005858.1 coordinate 43,580, forward strand.
TCAGAGTGGAATTGTAGGGGAGCTTGCTGGTGTTCGAGAAGAGCTTGTTAGTGTGGGGAACCACACTACACCCACCCCCACACACACACGCATTGGAACTGATGACCAGAACTTTTAGCATGTATTGTGGAGTCTTCACAAAACCCTATGAGATTACCATTATTTAGTCTCATTTTAGATACAGAGATGGAGACACAAAGAGGTTGAATAAGGTGCTCACATTCAGAGTGCTACTAAGTAAGCAGTGGCACTGGGACTCAAGCCTAAGTTGGCTTCAGAGTTTGGGCATTTATCTATATGGTCAACTCTGAGATAGTGAACAATTGAGACCCTCAATGACTATTGAGAAGGTACCGGCTAATGATGTATATGTAATCTTTAAAAAGGAAGACACAGCTCCCTATGTTTTAAGAAAAATATATTTCCATGATATAATATTAAAAATGTAAGCTGCTGAAAAGAAATCTGAATATGCTCTACTCACGTAGAGAACATGGTGTGTGAAAGTGCACACTGTGCATGCCTGTGTTTGTATACATTCAGTAGGTCCTTGGATGAAAACACCTTTCACTGATCTTGAGATTACCCCAGGGAGGGAAACTTGATAACTGAGGGACAGGGATGAGAAGAGGAATGCTTTCCTTTTAAAAGTCTTTTTGTAACTTTTGACATCCTTCATTCACCTTATTGAAGATCGACCCCATACCTAGTTCTTCCATTCTCGCTCTGAATTCTGAACCAACTGAGAAGAAAGAGACTTCAGCAGATCCAGAGCAAAGCGCCATCTTTATTATGAACATAGCCAACACAGCAGGATGCGCATGCACTGCAGAGACATGGCTTCAGAACGTGAACCCCTCAATTGATAGAGAAACACCAAGGCAGTCCCCTCTATCCCAAAACCAAACCTGTGACCCAGCTGCCCCCAAAAGTTGTAGATGACATGGTCTTTGAAAGTTAAACCCAAATGATTCTGACAGGAAGAGAAAGGGTAGAATCTACACAGCCGGCTTCTACCCCAGATTCACACATCAGACAGGTCACTCGTGGAATGTTGCGCTAATGGGGCTCAGTCAACAGGGAAGGAAGCAGGACTGGGGCACAAGCATCCTCTACAGATACTTTATGAATATACTTTAAAAATCAAGATAAGGAAAATAAAGCTTAAGGGCATAAACTACAATGATGTGTTACGTAACAAAATAATAGTCATCATGGACCACACATACCAGGGTGGACCCTGACTATTTACATCATAGCTGACATAACATCACGGCTTTTAATACCCAGAAGCAGCGTGAAACAGCCATGTCTGTCTGTCTGTCTGTCTCTCTCTCAGAGGAAAGAACAAAGGGAGAGGACAAAGAAGCATTTTAAGGAAGGAAGTCTGGAGAAGAAGCATCTTTATTTATTTAATCTATTTTGGTTTTTCATCTCAGCCACAGGTCATGAACTCTGATCCTTGGACTTTAGCTGGTCCACACACCAGTGTCTCAGCTACCTGAGCCACTAGGGCACGCCCACAATCACATCTCTTGATACAGTCATTTTCCTTTGTGCTTCAATGTATCTCGTGGTTTGTTCATGATGGGCTCCAAATGTACGAAATCCACTGATGATGTTGCATTCAGACAACCATGAAATTGCCTAAAGAGGCATCTCTCAGAAGGAGTCCCCATAGTTAGGCCTTGGATGACTGTGATTTGCCCAAAGCACTCGGCTGGGAAGTGGCAGAAGACAACTTAAATCAAGTCCTCCAACTTCAGATCCCTCACTTCTTGCCTTTACACCAAGCTGTGCCCCTCTCCACCCCGAGCACATAAGTGGCAGGTAAGTAGAGTGGAAAGTCAGGTGACGTGATGGGGAGAGCAGTTCCTTGTGAGGCAGAGCAGCCACTCCTGATGCTGCATTTGGAGACGATGATTGAAGAGGGATTTGATCCAGCAAACCTCTGAAGGAAACAAGAGTCTAGGAGAAGGAGTTCGGGAAAAGCATAGGGACAAGGCTGCAGCACAGCAGAGGATCAGCCACCGCAGACAGCAAAGCCCGGGGGTGCTCTTCTCGGAGCTAGGCTGTTGTGAGCAGCCTCAGGAGGCCTCTCCTGTTTTCAGCTGGTCCCCAGTTCTGGAATGACAGTGAACCAACCCTGAAACTGGAAGCCACGTCGGCCTTCCTGTTCAGGATCAAAGTCTGATAAACAGCCGCAGGAGTGAGCACCGCCACCCACTTGTCCATGAACTAGATCAAGTGTCCATTCCTCTGTTCCCTTAAAGCGTCCCCTTTTAAACAGAGTAATCCTATATTGGGTATGTGTGTGTGTGTGTATGTGTGTGTGTCCCTATCAAGAAAACTGATGTGCAACTAACTTTGCTTGAGGATGAAATGAAAACTAATTGACCAGAGTCAGAAGGCGTTTGCTAGGTAAGGAACAAGAACTCTGATCACAGAGTCAGACACAACCTGTAGGAGTCTCAGGGGAAATTGTTTTCGGATCAGTAAGTGTAAATCTTCCAAGATATCTACAGATGTCTCCCTCTGTCGTGGACGATGGATGTCTGGCATCCTTCCGCATGTGGTCGAATGTCCTAACTGGGCCCAGACTGGATTGCTGTCTGTGGCAGGGTCTACTAGTGGCTTCAGTATATGGCCACAGGGGAGAGACTTCACTGTTTTTTGACTGAGGGGAAAGAGCACTTCTGAGGTGATTTCATCTGAAAAGCTGGGAGAGAAGGGGCCTGGCTGTATGGAAAACAAGGAAGATGGCAGGAATGGGATGGAACTCACAAGCGGCCCCTTCCCATCCGCTGTAGAGCAGATCTGTGCTCTCTACCTATGGAGAGAGGGGTGAGGGTGGAGGCTGAAGAACTGTGTTCATGAGAGACTCTGAGAGCTCCAGCGAAACATGCAGGGCAGGTGCAGAATTCAGTCACGATTCTGTCAGTCTCCCTGTTCCAGCCCTGCTCAGACCGAGGGTCACCTGAGTATCCTTAGGTCTGAGACTGGTCAGCACCCCATTAGAAGCGACCAGAAGAGCAGGGTTCCAATGAGGATTAATATGATGCTTAGATGCCCATTGGGAAAGAGGGTACAGATATGTACGTGGGTGCTAAGGGCTTTGGTAACTGGCATTGATGACAATATAACCACTATGAGCACACATCCGCCATTAATGCAGTCTGGTTGTGTTTCTTGATGTATTAATTGATCACACTGGATTCTTGTCAATCAAAAGCAGCACCCATTCAGTCTGGTGGCAGTTTCCCATACAGGGAAGTCTTTTTTCACCAAGAGAATCTGAGAACCACTGATTTAACCTATTTCTTTATCATAGGGTAGGCCGCGTGAAATACCGAAATCAGAAATAAATCAGTAGATTATACTTTTTAAGAAATTTTTCTAGAAATACATTTCTAGTAATATTCTGAATATTATACCTTGGAGTTCATTCAACACTGGTCAGGAACTTATGGGTCAACAAATAAAATACAAGTGACCTCCGGGACCCCTGACCAAGACTCTGCCTCTCTTCTCTAGTTCTGACTAACCCATTGCATGAGAACGAAGAAGATCTTCAGATATTATCTGACTGTAGCTTTGCTCAGGCATGATTTAGCACAGCTTCTCTATTCTTACCTAACTGCAAATGCTTATTGGCAAGGTTAGAGATGGCTTGAGAGATCAGAATGGGTCCTAAGGATGTGGCCAATTGGCATCCATCTTCCTCAGGCCACACTGGGCCAACAAGACCCTTCCCCAGAAATTTGCAAGGGACTTGGGGGAAGAGAATCCAGTTACCAACTGGCTAGTCTTGAATGGGGAGACATATACTCAGGAGCTATAAGGACTTCCTTTCCCTGGGGCAACAATGAAATGTGAGACAGTACAGGGAAGAAGCAAGTCCACCTAAGAGCAGCAGGCACGAGATGGAGATAATGTGCTGTGATTGCTCCTGGCCATTTCCGAGGGCAGCCACACCATTTTGTGAGGCACCACTCTCTTCTTACGGTGTATTCTCCTTTTTCATGAAAATCGCTCGGGCCGGTTTTTGCTATTTGCAACCAAGAGTCCTGAACTACATTCTTTTGGAAGAAACTGAAGAGTCAAACTAGGGGTGACAAGCTGCAGTGAGAAACAAGTCACAGCTGGCAGACCACAGACACACCAGTCCTTACAGTGTCTTCTCACCCAGAGTTCTTTGCCTCCTCCTGGGGTTACAATTCACCTGAAATGGTCTGCCTTGGCAGCCATCTTGGAATTCCTGCAGCTTCTGCTCTTGTTGCCTGATGGATCTGCATCACAAAGATCCCTGCAGGGTCCTGAGACCTGAATGCCCTGGGCCACTGCTGCGTCCCCCAGAGGCCCAGAGCATCACCATATATGGAGAGAAGACTGGGGGCTGAGGGGGTTGGAACCCAGCCCCACTGCCCTTGGCTGACTCCAGGTTCCTTGCACCTGCAGGAAGTGTCACCTTTTTCAGATTTGCACAAAGACAGCATGTGCACTGAAAGTGGTGCGTGGTTAGAGTCCCAGGTTGAAGGACATGGGAGGACACACCAGAGGCCCCAGAAGGTCAGTTCTATGCATAAGGCACTGATCAGCAGGTTACCATGACTGTCTATCATGCTTTTGAGAGCCACCAAAACCCAATGGCAGAGGGTCACCACGCACACCTACACTGCTTCATTGCTTCCTCTGACAAGACATGGAGGGGGTGGTAAGGTGGGGTGGGGAGGACTGTGTTTCCTTAAAACTGAGAACATAGTAGGTGAAGACTCTTATCTTGAGCCTGTACCTCAGGATGGCTACACGGTTAGCAGTGTAAACAGACGTTCACAAAGTGAAAAGACTGTGGGCGTGAAGAGGTCACACATTCAGTAAGAAGGTGGCTGAATAAGTTCCCAGTTGGCCAAGTGTGAGCAAGACTCGTTTCCAGCACCAGGAGAAGGCTTTCCATAGCTTCCCATAAGTCCTCTGGCTTGTTTTCCGATTGGCATTGTGCTGCAGATTATGACAGAAAGCACACCCCTTCTAGAAATGGAAACCACGAGGAGCCACAGGATGAAAAACAGAGGAAAGCTAGTAGTCTCCATACGCTCTCTGCCTGGGGTTTTCTGGTGGAATAGGAGGTTTTTCCGCATTTGACAGGAGAATTTGGGAAGCAATCTCACCGCTGTACACTGTTAGCAGCCCTGGTGTGAAATATAACCCTTAGAAGAAGCTGTGACCACTTTGAGCCTGATATATATCCTAGTCAATTTCGAGATTATTTAAGTGGACAGTTTTACAGGAGGCTCATCCAAGTGCTGGGGTCACATTTTACAGCCCCAGTGACCACTCAAGAATCTAATCTTCAAGGTTCTAGACGTGCAAGACTGGCCATGGAGCAGAGGTTTAATCACGACATCAAAGCCTTTCATGACCAGCCATGCAAAGTTCTCACACCTGCCAGATTCCAGAGCCTCTTCCAAGTTCCATTCCAGATCACTGTGAGGGAAGTGAGGGTCAAGAACCCTGAGGGCCCAGATGCCCTCCTCTTCCCCAAACTCCAGTTCAATACCCGAGTCATCGGCAACCGCCCTACTTGGAGGGATGGAGAAACCAGACTACTCCAAAGAACCCAGGGCAGCCTGAACTGGTGCTCAATGGTTTCTAAACACCACTCTTAGAAATGGAAACAATGGTATTTGCCACACCAGTGAAGGCCATGGGCTACCCGGGGCAGGCTCCTTACCTCTCCCAGACCAAAAATTATTGGTGGGGGTGACTTGGTGTTCAGTCACAATTAACTCTGTAAAGTCCATGTCATCCCTGGCAAAGTTCCACTGAATACCACGCCAGTACCAGCCCGTATCATCTTCAGTCAGACAGGACACAGTAGACAATGAGCTGGTTTCTCGTGTCCCACAGGGCCACGCGGTCAGTGTTATTGGGCGTGACGGTGACGATGCTGCAGTAGCGTCGATAGCAGCCTCGGCACCCTTATTTGGGGTGATCCTTGTAGTGACATCATAGCTGCAGATGGTGGAAGCTGAGTCCAGCACAAAGCTTTCCTTGACCTTTTTATCAATGACCATGGCATCTGTCAACACACACACACACACATTGTGCTTTTAAAAATATTGCAGCTCCTGCCCTCCTGGAGGAAAATTAATCAAAAGCCTTGCAGGTCGATATTCCCCTGTTTCAGAGCAACTGCTCTGGGCTGAAGAGTTCTCTGAGAATTTACAGGCTGAAGGGCTAACCCCCAGCACCTCAGAATGTTGCTGTATTTGGAGATAGAAACTTTAAAGAAGTTATTAAGTTAAATCGAGTTCATGAGGGTGGATCCTAATCTAATGTGACTAGTGTTCTCATGAAAAAGGAGATCAGGGTCCCCCCTTGTGGCTTAGGTGACTAGGCACAGATGATGAAAGTTGTGGACTTGGGATCGAAACCCAGGGTCCAGGGTGGCAAAAAAACAAAAGGATTAGGATGCAGACAAAACAGATAGAGGGGCACAGTGAGGAGACCACCCGTGAGCTGATGTGAGCCTACCAATACTTTGATTTTAAGCTTCTGTCTCCTAACTATATGGAAACCCATTTCTGCCGTTCACATCAGCCAGCTCATGGTGTTGGTACCAGCAGCCCTAGCAACAATACAGCAGCCCTGGAGGAAACCTTTTCCCTGGCCTACAGGTGGGTAAAATGTGGCTCTCCTGCCTGCAAGCATTTAGGAAGCCTCTCACCATTGCTTGACGGGAGGTTTGATGAGCCTGAGTGACTGCTCCTAACCCCTCACCCCACCTGAGCACCATCATAAAGAAAGGTTTGGCAGCTTCTGCTGGCCGCATAGGGCTGAAAACAGAGGGACTCCAGTTCTGACTTTAGGGCTAAGGATTTCATATCTCTTCCATATGAGACCAGTGTGGCATGCCTATGGTCTCAGGATGTTGCACAATGAGGAAGCTGTGCACACTGTCCACCTGTGGCCAATGCAATTTCTGACCACGACGAGGCAGACAACCCTTGCCTTACTCAGCCCCATGATGTGTGCTGGGGTCCCCTCACATACTGTCACACATGTAGCCCAGGTGGGTGTCACCAGCCTGCAAAATAATCTCACATCCTTGACCTCATTTGATAGGATTTGATATTCTGTCCTCATCAACCCCGTAAGGAAGATCATGCCATGGATATACGCCATTGACTGGCCTGGATGGTGGCCCAGAGGGAGGCTGAGAATCTTAAAGTTCAGTCTAGAGGGCAGCAGAGCCAGGACAAAAGCCTCATCCTCTGAGTCTCATCTTTGGGGTCAGAAAGCAGAAAGGCTTGTCCTCACACATCTGCAGAGTTTTAAGGGAGTGGCGGGGAGAAAAAGGGAACTTAAGCTGAGAGAATACAGATCCCTCATTTCAGCTGAGAAGCTCAAATTTCTCATGACATTCTTATCAGAGATAAAAACAAGGATTAATATGGATAAGATCTGACTTCACCTTTTATTGGCCCATCTGACTGAGATAGTCCGAGCTACTGAGTACAAGGACCAAGCAGGAGAGGAGGAGGAAACACATACAGTCTACAGGAAGCCTGGAGGATCTTCCTCCCCCATGTCTCACCTGAAAGGAGAGTCTAGGAGAGCAGAAAGAAGAGCCTCATGACTGGCGAGGAGTGAACTTCCACCAGAATGACAGAATGCACTTAGGGGTTGTAGGGACACTGGATCTGCTTAAGGGAAACAGGTATCTTTGAGATTAAGGCAGTTTTATCCTGTTTGGAGAGACTAGGGTAAAGGGGAGCCAACAGTCAATTCAAGTAGTTCTGCTATGTATGGGCATCCAGGTCGTGCATCACACTAAGGTTCTCATAAGAGGAATGCCTGTCCTGGACGTAAACTTGCTTCTACAATGACATGAAGATGTGGAAGACAGACACAGGGGCACACTACATAGCCCTTAGAAAAGATGAAACACTGTCATTTGTGACAACAAAGATGGGAGCTAGATGAGATCATGTCAAGTGAAATAAGTCAGAAGACAAATACCAGATAAACTCAGAAACAAAGCAAAAACAAAACAAAACAAAAAAACCCAGTAAACAAAACCAACCCTAGACATTAGCAATAGAACCGAGGTCACCAGTAGAGAAAGCAGTGGTGGGTGGGGACTTGTGGCGGTGGGTCCCATGGACAGTGAAGAACTTTTGGTAATGTGGTGGTGGGCAGGGTGAGTGGTCATGTATCTGAGAATAGGGAATCTGGACATATGAGTTTATATTATTTTGTAAAGCAAAGTTACCTCAATGAATATTAAATTAAAAATATATAATTATATGAGGTGTCTGAGAAAATTCTGGGCTTCCTCACTGTTGAGCATCTACATCCTCTACCATTAAAATGGAAAACAAATGACCCCATCTGGATAGAAAAGTGGCCCCTTACCCAGGAAAAATTGGATGCCCTTAAATACCTGGTACAGGAACAGCTCTTAGCAGGATATATAGAAGCTTCTATTAGTGCATGGAATTCTCCAGTTTTTGCCATAAAAAAGAAAACTGAGAAATGGAGAATCCTAACCAACCTGAGGCAAATAAATGAGGTAATAAAACCTATGGGACCATTACCACCTGGGCTCCATTCCCCAACCCTCTTACCGCCTCAATGGCCTATTCTTATTATAGATTTGAAAGATTGCTTTTTTTTGCAATTCCTTTAGCTCCATAAGATAAGGAATGCTTTGCTTTTACCATTCCAATTAATGGGCTCAGCCCTGTTCCCAGGAGTCGAGCCTGGAAACTGGCGCCCTTCGTGAGGCTTGAATCCAGGTGGAAACCTGAAGGGAGAAGTCAGCCATTGGAGCACATGAAAGAATACAAGCAGCAAGGGACTTGGAAGCAGTGACTTTGGAGATCTCTGTAAGTAAATAATAAGAGCGGGCTTCCAGGGATTGTTGTTGGTTTTTAATCAGGGTAACACAGGGCATTCATCAACACATAAAATCCTGAGAGCCTCAGGAATTTAGGTGAAGAAAAATTCTCTTCGTCAATTGTTCAAAATCTCTCTCTCTCTCTCTGTCTCTCTCTCTCACTCTCTCTCTGGAATAGAAGCCTTATCAACTGTGCAAACTAGATAAACTTCAGCTAGGTGCTTGAAGAAGGGGGAAAAAAGGTAGTGAAAGTGAATGAACATGTTTCTGAATGGAAAGATATAGACTGGATTTTTGTTTTAGTAAGAAAGTATTGTGGAAATTTTGTCTTTAGTGAAGCAAAGTAATCACTAGTGAAAGGCAAAATGAGTAAACCTGACACGTAGTGGGAAATTTTGTGCAGGCAAGGAATGTTTGTGGAAGAAGTATGTAAAGAGATATCTTAAGAGTGGCTATAGCAATTAAGAATGGAATGAGTTTCTTTGGAAAATCAAGGTTTAAAGGTTAAATATCCTATGTGATAGTTTAAAAGTTGATATGTGTTGTAGAGTTATATAAAATTCCTAAAAGTTATAATGTGTTTAGTTGCTCTTCTGTTTACTATTTGAAAACATTGTATACTTCAAAATAAATCAAACACTGTCAGTTGTGTTATAACCAGATCTTTAACTATGGTTCCATACTGGTTGGGTGCGCGTATGCAGCTCAGGTCTTAACTCAGGTCCGTTTGCGCTGCAGTCGAGCCTGGGAAAAGATTTCTGTGCCTGGCTCAGTCACATTTGTTAAGCTTGTGCAAGGCCCCTCTGAACCATATGTCGAGTTCATAGCTCACGTAAAAGATAACCTTGCTAAACCAGTCAGAAAAACTGGCTTACCAGAGCTTTTGCTAGAGCTCCTGGCACTTGATAATGTGAACGGGGACTGCCAGGCCGCTCTGTGGCCAGTGGAAGCTGCTAAGGGACATCTAGAGGATTATATAAAAACCTGTGGAGACATTGGTTCTGAATCTCATACGATACAAATGCTGACAGAAGCAATTTCTACTGGCTTGAAAACTCGAGAGTCTAAGAATGAAAAGAAGGGAAAATGCTTTAATTGTGGTAAACCTGGTCACATGCAGGGGGAACGTCAAGTCCCCCTTAAAAGTAAACCGCCTGATAGTCTACAAGCTGATCTTAATGGGCATCAGCCAGACCTCTGCCCTCGATGCAAAAAAGGGGAAGCATCGGGCCAATCAATGCCCTTCAAAATTTGATAGCCAGGGACAACCTCTCCAGACCTTGGGAAATGGCTGTAGGGGCCTGTCCCAGGGCCCTGAACAAAACAATGCTGGGAGTTACCATTTGCATTATCCAGTAGGGACCCGGGTGCTGCCGGGACCCTAATTCGAATAGTCACTGACTTGCACCCCGCCACCCGTGGAAGCGCAGCAGTAGGCCTTCCCACTTCAGAGACTGTACTTTTATCTCCAGCTAACAGTCCTAGAAAATTCAAAACAGGAATATATGGACCTGTCCCTCCTGGAACTTTTGGTCTCATTTTGGGCAGCAATAGTTTGAACGTCCGTGGCATTCAGGTACACGCAGGAATAGTGGACTCTGACTATGACGGGGAGCTTCTCGTTGTTATGAGGGCACAACAGCCTTTTCAGGTAGTGGCCGGTGATTGTGTAGCTCAGCTCCTGCTTCTCCCTTATGTCTCCACTAACCATTCAGATGTGCTTAGAGAAGGTGGGTTTGGCAGTACAGGACAGCGGGATGTCTGTTGGTCAGAATTCCTGCGAGAAAGCCATCCTGAATGTGTTCTTTATCTCAGTGGAAAGGAACTTACAGGGTTAGTGGATACAGGAGCAGACCTCTCTGTTATAGCTGGCAAGCACTGGCTGAACGGCTGGGAAAAGCAACCTGTGCCCATTGTGCTTAGCGGACTTGGAACTACCAGAGATGTTTTCCAAAGTACTCAAGTCCTGGCTTGTGCAGGACCCGATGGGCAAATGGGAGCTCTTCAGCCCTGTATCACCAACATAGCTGTCAATCTCTGGGGAAGAGCTCTTTTACAGCAATGGGGAGCTTATGTAGCAATCCCAAATATTAATCCAAAAGTAAAGAATATGATGAGTAACATGGGATATGCTCCAAACACTGGTTTAGGAAAAGATGGAGAAAACTGGGAAATGGAGAATGCTAACCGACCTGAGGCGAATAAATGAGGTAATAAAACCTATGGGACCATTACCACCTGGGCTCCCTTCCCCGACCCTCTTACCGCCTCAATGGCCTATTCTTATTATAGATTTGAAAGATTGCTTTTTTTCCTATTCCTTTAGCTCTTCAAGATAAGGAATGCTTTGCTTTCACCATTCCAGTTAAGAATGGGCTCATCCCTGTTCCTAGGAGTCGAGCCTGGAACCTGACAAAGTCCAAAATAGCAATATTCCCTTCCTGGATAAATCCACATGGGTACACAGGACTCGGTACACACTCAGAACAGAAGAGCACACAGGCACACCATTACCATTACTGACAACTGAGCCCTTTCCTGCCAACAGTACAGGCATCATTCCCTCCTCTTGTCTGTGCATCCATCAGTCTTGGAGGCCCCATTCCTATTTAACTAGGAGAAAGCCTAACAGAGAGGTTCCTAACGACCTTGCCTCCTGAGTAGACACTGCAGCTTCACTGAAGGCGGAGGTTGGATGGCAGGACATGACATTGTCAGCAAAAGTGCGCCTGGCATATGCAGTGTGTGAGCAGGAAGAAGTGTCAGTGGCCAGGCTACGGCCCCAGACTTTGAAAGCTTTACTGGGCAAAGTGGGGAGAAATCAAGAAGATATGTTCATATAGCAGAATTTGCCCCTGATTCCCGATGGGACTCACATGGGCCAGCAACTGATTTTTAAAGTTGAAGTAGGGACCCCTCAGGTGAATTTAAGCTGGATGCTTCCTATCACACCCCAGAGCTAGCAGTTCCCAGCAAGGGCCAGATGCAGCAGATGTCCAGGCTTTTCGATAATGGGAAGAGAGGCAGAGGAGCCTCTCTAATTCACAGACAGTCAGCCTACCGGTCAGCCACAGGCCCCCATAGAACTGCGCTTTACCTGCAGTCAAAGTGTTACCCTGATTGGCTCACTTATTTCTCATGAAACCTCTGTGAGCTCAAAAAATAAACTGCAAGGGAGCAATGATGAAAGGAGGAGGAATCCACAGGCTAAGAGACATATTGACAAACTGCAAGAAGTGGGACTTATCTGGACCCTGATAGTAGCCAACAACGGAGAAAAGTTGGACAGTGACTCTATAGTTGATGATATTATGAACTTGCTAATTTTTCTTCAGCTGTGATAATAATGCTGTCACAGCCAGCCTCCAAAATGCCTCCTGGTGTTGGTGCCATTGTGTATTTCCCTCCCAAACAAAATCAGAACCAGCCCTGTGATCAATGAATGAATGACAAAAGCAATGGTACAGGACTTTTAAGTCTAGGTCATAACAGGTGTGCGACCTTTGCCTTAGTCTTTTGAACTGCTCCTTCTTGGGAAAGTCAGCCACCAAGGCAGGCCCGTGGAGATGCCAGTGTAGAGAGGGAGCAACTCGCCAACATCAGCTTCCTGATGTAGGAGCCCCACCTTGGGAGTGGCCCTCTTAGCCACAGTCACACCTTCTGAGACTATAGGCTTAGCAATCTCCTGAAGATCCTGGGTCATCCAGCCACGATGCTCCTGAATTCCTGACCCATGAAGCCACAAGAGATTGTCGTTTTCAGCCTCTGAGTTTTGGAGTAATTTGATACAGAGCACGAGATAATGTAGATATTGTGGCTGTGTTTTGTCTAAAGCGTTCTTATCTCTGAGAAGGCTGCTCATACTCAGAACCACTCAGAGATGGTGGTTCATCAAAACCAAGCACCAACAGGGAGCCAAATGAATGGTGCACAGATGGATATGAGTAAAATGCCTGAGTCATTAAAAACTAACATTCTCCAACAAATGAAAGACCCAGAGTTACCGGGAATAAAGAGACATAGCCCCTGGCATTCCTAGAGTATCACTTGGTGGCATTAGTTTTTTTGTTCCTTCATAAATTAATTCTCATTTACATGTGATGCTAGGAACAAACCAAATTATTTTAAAAACATCTTTTAGAAATGCAAATTGAAACCTTTACAGATGAAGTAATTCAATGTCCAAAACTGCACAGGTAATCAGAGCATGGCACACGGTGGGGGCATACAGGACACAAGGTCGACTGTCATTGCTCATGATGAAATCCAGCTAACAGATACATGAGCCTTCGTGATTCGAGTCTCTCCATTTTTGTATGTTTGAAGTTTTCCATAATAAAAAGCGAAAAACAATGACAACTTTGACAAGGAGCTGTCGGTCTTATTTTGGAAGTGAGGATCTCGAGGCTGGGGTTAATTAAGTTTGATATGGCTAGCGCGTCCACTGTGCTCTCGTGCTAAATCTGAAAGAAAAAAAGTAATGCTCTTTTCTATCATACTGTTATGGTTCCCCAAAAGAAATAATATGGCAAAATTGTGGAACAGTTTTATTGTTTATTAAGAAGCTTTACATGAAGGTGTGGTTTCCAATTTAGAGATTAGTGTCACAGGAATCTCTCCCCTCGAGTCTCCTAGCTGAGTCCCTTCAAATACACAGTAAAACTTGGCTACAGGGCATTTACTCTGAATGAAAAGGGTAGAAGGGTCACCCAGATAAAACAAATGTAGATATTAGGGGTTCATTTACCAAAATTTTTATCAAGTCAACTGAAAATAAAAAAAGAACAAATGAGAAAAGCCAAGGTTACTTATTCTGAGTTTGCTATAGTAAGGAAATCAATCACCATCTCTTGACTTGGCAGATAGGAGGGGAAGGCTGCAGAGTGGGTGGAGGGCAGGCCCAGCTGTGGCCTGATCCCATGACCCGAGACTGTGGTCCTGGGCAGCTGGAGGTGGGCTGACTGGAAGTGGGGCGTCCCATGTGATTGGTTAAGGGAACATATCTAACTTCCTCTGGTTGGTCCTGCTAACTGGCATTAAAAGATTCCAGAAATTATCAGTTTAATAAAGAGTTTACTAGTTAATCAAATCGAATCTTCAGAGTTGTACTCAATGCTCAAATAATGTGGCAGGAACTCTGTCTTCTGTCCTGGTTAATGAGAGCTCAGCAATAGGAAAATGAGCAGCAGTCTTAGGTATAATGTGAACTTGGGAGCTTGGGCCTAGAAGAATTAAGAGTCCCTCTTCATGTCTGAGAACAGGTAATGAGAAGCTTGGGTTCTCCTAGGAGATGAGGTTGAGTTTAAATCCTGGGTCTCCTACCAGTTAATTCTGAGACTATGGACAAGTTAACCTTCTGTGCCTACGTTTTCTCATCTGCAAAGTGGAGATAATAACTATTATCTACTTCAGAGGTTGGTCAGGGCCAAAAGAGAGAATACCTGCAAGGTGCTTAGTACATAAAAAGTGCTCAGTAAGTAAAAGCCAACCAGTGTTTCCTTTGAACCCACCCCTGCGCCTCCTATTAAAATGAAACATCGGAGGAAATCATTAGGACTCCATTCTAAAGAGACACATTCCTCCTCTAAATAACCATTGAATGGTCCATACAGCTGCCAAATGCTCTGATCAGAATAGAAAAAAAGGAGCGGGGTGTCCTAGAGTTAGGGAGTGAAGGTCCCAGAATTCACGCAGGTAAACATGCCATGTGGCTCCAAGTAGCAAGCAGATTGAGTGCTAAGAACAGGCAGGTGAGTTTCAAAGTTTCGGTGAAACTAACCTCAGCAAAAAGCCTCACAATCAACGTCTATGATCTTTTATTTACTCAGATACATTAACAGGTGAATTCAAGTTTAAGTCCCGTAAACTCAACTCACTGTTCCTGTTTCCACTATCTCCCAGGCATCTGCTGGGAGAAGAGTTCTCTGCTTGGTTCCATGATGGAATGGAACCAAGTCACCATCATGTACATGTCCAGCCCAATTGGGGTCAATGAGGCATCTTGCAGGTGCCGTAACTTCTCCTCCCATTTGGAAAAGAAAACACTGGAAGTAAAAATAGCAGAACACTATCCTCAAGTCAAGAATCCAGAAAATAAAATTTGAGTATAGGAACATATTGAATTAGAGGGAAGAGTTTGTCAACTGGAAGCAGTAGGCCAAATGCTACCTACTTCCTTGGAAAGAATCAGCGGGGTGAAAGCCCTTGGTCCAGGAGGATAGGTGCTCAAGGGTTTGCTGAAGATGACCCTCAAGGCCAATAGGATAGAGTCTCATCTTTCATGGATCACTGTGAAGAAGACTGCTTATTGCTTAACTCCAAGGTCTCAGAGTGCTGGCAGATCATACAGGTTCTGAAGATCAGGAGATAGGTTTGCTTGAACTTCTTTATCTTATAAGCATAGACAATTGGGTTCATCATGGAGTTAGCGTGGGAAAACAGGATGCCCAAGTTTAACACCACTGCTGATACCTCGCCGTGAAAGTAGATGATACAGTTCATGATGGATAAAGGCAGCCAGGACAAAGCAAACAAGAAGAGAACCAGAAGTAGAGACTTGGCAGTCTTGAACTCTCGTCCATAAAATGCACCTGTCTCTTTGGAGCCAGGAAAGTTGTGACTGAGTCTGTTCCGGATAATATAGAAAATGTCAAGATAGATGGCACACATGATAACCAGGGGGATGAAAATCCAAGTGAAGAAGCTGAAGTAGACCATGTAATCCATCCTCATGACAGAACGGAACTTGCATGGGAGGAAGGTGTCGCTACTGTTGTTCCCTGAGGTCTGTTTGTTGTTCCAGCCAAACATGGGGGCCAATCCCACTAGAAAAGACACCAGCCAGGAAAGGCTCAGGGCCAACCATATTCTTCTTTTAGTAGTGACCCTCCTGTATCTGTTTGAATGGAAGAGATAGGTGAGTTCACAGCAAGATGGAGCAGGGAAAGGGAGAGGGAGAGCATTGCTATTCTGCGGTCACTTGGGTGAATGCTACAGGACAGGACCACCAGATGAGCAGGCAATGATTAGACAAACATCCAGCAGACTTCTCCGGGAACTTTTCTAAAATAACTATGATCCAGAATAGGTCAGTAATAATCTATTGCTTAGAGTCAAGTACTTGCATGCCCCACTCACAACTCCATTTCTAGCCCACGAAATTTTCATTTCCGCAGAGGTAAGCGTTATCTGACTCTTGAAGGTTGCCTCCTGGGTGAGAAATGATTTCCTCACAGCATGGTGGGCAGCTGAGCTCTGCAACATTCTGTTTAGCTGCTGTGCTGATACCCCAAAATTATACTATGCCTCCCCCACACTTCCTCTCTACCTGCATCTGCCTCTGCTTCCCTATTTGCCCAACCATCCACACTTGGTGTCTGAACTAAATGAGTTAGTAGAGTTGCAAAGGTCACACTGAAGTACTCCCAGTGCCTTAAAATACTCATCCTATTTCAGTCACCATTTCTGCATAAAACCATCCTTCTCGTTAGCATTTCTATACAAACTACAAGAAGGAAACTGATTTGTGGAATGCTAACTGGACAGTAGACTCTATCTCAATGAAATCTCATAATAAAAAAAGATATTTTCATGATACTCTCCATTTCATTGATAGTAATGGTGGAAATCATTGTTGTTAATGACTACCACTTATTGAGCACAGACGGGGTACCAGGCATTTTTAAAAAGTTTTCCATGTGTTATTTAATCCATTTCATCTTATGAGGAAAGTATAATTATTATTCCTATTTTATAGGTGGAAAACAATGAAAGAAGCTAGTTAAGTAACTCATACAGGGTGGAAGTGGAGGAGTTCACATTGAAAAGAGATGAGTCTGAGATCAGAGTATCTTAATCACTATGAGAAGATGAAGATAAAGCAGAGGAAAGTTAACTTGCTCCACATCAGGTCTCGAGACCTGGGATTTGAATCCAGGTTTTCTTGTGTCAAAATGTGTAGATCCCTCTTTCCTCAAGAGAAGAGAGGAGAAACATGAGACTAACACAGTTCGGAACACCTGGGAATTCATGTCTCCATTTAGCAGCCTGTTCTGTTCACATGGTTACACAAAAGGTGTCTGCAGTGGAGAACATTGCTGGTCCCCTTCTCAGCATGGAAGAGGAAGCAAAGCTATACAAACTTTAAACTATATTTCCGAAAAATAGAACTATCCGTTTTTCTCTTCTTATTTTCAGCTATTTTTTAATCTAGTAGGTGTCCATCATTTCTAAAGCTCAAGAGAGTATTTTACTAGTTTAAAAATGCATCAAGCTTTTACCAAATTTAGCTCCCCTAGGGGATGGGACCCCCCTCCCCAGAGTCAGTGCTGAAGGGCTGGAGCACTCCACCGAGTCTCAGCTCATTGCTGCCAAATCCCTCACACACCAAATGATGAGAAGAAAACCTTTCAAGCTCAGAGGCCACTTTGGACTTGCTCTCACTCAGAGTCTGGAAATTGAACTCCATAGCCCCATTTCTCAGGCACCTCTGTCGCTGCCCCCACAGCACCCCTCTTCAAGCTGGTTACCTGATGGTGAGCTTGACCCGCAGGTATCGGTCCACGGCAATGGCCAGCAAGGACATGATGGAGGCATGTGTGAAGATGAGCAGCAGGCAGGTCATGAGAAGGCAGTTATAAAAGTGGATTGTGATGCCCAGGCTAATGACAACAGCCAAAGGCATCACTAGCACCCCGACAGCAATGTCAGCCAGGGCGAGGGAGACAATGAAATAGAAGGTGGTGGTCTGCAGGCTGGGGTTCAGCTTGACCACCCAGATGACCAGCACGTTGCCCACGATGGCACAGAGCCCAATGAGACTTTCCACAGTGATGTAGGTGATAGTGCCCAATGACAAGGCAGTGCTGTTGACAGACATCTTGCTTTCCCAGAGGCACCTCCCAGGTGACAGGCGTGCCAGCAGGGTCCGTGGGGGCCAGGTAGCCTAGCTCTTGCCAGACATCTCACCAGAGGTCTAGGTGCAGCAGCCCACTCCTTCTCTCCTCTGACTTGAGGCTTTCTGGGAGACCTCCCTCTGTCAGAGACAGCCCATCACAGGACAATCACTTCTAGCCCCTTGGTGGGCCACACAATCACAGGTTCCCAGAAGCTTGGAGGACAGCTCTCAGTGGTCTGAAACCGAAAGTGCTGCTGTGCTTAGTTCCCCACATGCGCTGGCCCAGCTGGTGGCGTCTACTTGAGCTCCATCAAGATAAGGCTCTTTAGGGACATTTCAGGAAGTGAGATAGGTTGAGAGGAAGCTCAGAACCAGGAACACTTAGCAAGAAGAGGGTACGATGAGTGATATGGAGAAAGCTCAGAATTCATTTACTCAGGGACCAGATGACAGGATAGTGCTGAGTAAGGAGAGGAGCCGGGAACATTGATTCTGTAATTTTCTGACATTCTGCAGACATAGCAGAAAAATCCTGTGATGATAAGCAACAGAGATACAGAGGAAGAAGAAATAGACTAATGGCAGCCTACTCGCTTTAGCCTGAGTTTATTCTTTCTTAGTGTATGCCTCAGACTGAATGCTCGTACCCCTCTCCCCCCATAAAAAACCTCCTGTGTTGAGATCTGATCCTTAAGGCAATGGAGGTGGGGACCATTGGTCATGAGGATGGAACCTTCGTGAAAGAGATTAGTGCCCTAATAAAAGAGACCCCAGAGAGCTCACTTGTCCCTTCTTCCACGTGAGGACACAGTCAAAAGACAGCCGCCTGGGAACTGGACGTGAGCCCTCACCAGACACTAAATCTGTCATCAAGTTGAGCTTGGACTTCCCAGTCTCCAGAGAACTAAGGAATAAATTTCTGTTACTTAAAAGCCCCCCTCTTTTGGTATTCTTTTATAGCAGCCCAAATGCATAAAAGCAAAAGCTGAGAATTCAGCCATGAGTTGACCCTTTCCTGGGTCAAGATGGAACCCAAACTTTTTGCCAAAGGGACCAGCTAAGATTTTCCCTCATAAGAGCAAAGATCTCTGACCTCCTGCAACCATCAACTCTACTGACCCTCCATCTCCCCTTCTCAGTCCCCACACCTTTCAAATTCTCACAGGCCTTCAGAGTGGCAACCAGGCAACGTTAAATCTATCTGAGGAACAGGGTAACAGGAAAACCAGCCACACACAGAGGAGAGGGCAGCACATGCATATAAATAATCACATGTCAAAACCTCCTACCCTCCAGGCCACCCAACCGCCCCTCCCCCCTCAGGAACAGGTGTCTGTCAGGGAATCTGACCCTGTCCCTGAAGTCATGCACCCAGTGTCAACTTCTGGGACCCAGCCTTTTGAGAGCAATTGTTATTTGGGGTCCACCTATTCAGGTGCTGCATGTGGTTCTTGGTGTTGCTCACAAGAGCTATTTAGAGAGAGCGAGAAGGAACCGACAGGTTCACATAGTGAAGGGTTTATAATATTTATATAATATTTATAATATTTACCTTAAGCACCAATCTGTACAATCAAAAATAAAATTCCAGGTGCACACTGTAGCCTAGTGGATACAACCTCTGGACATAGTCCACACGCATCCCCAGGGCCCGAGTTCAAGACCCGGCGGCGGGGGCCAGGGGGCTGTTGCGGAAACAACCAAGATGAACAACTAAATAAAACGAGTAAGTTTCTTCCTCCTCTCTCTTCCTGCCTGGCTGTCTTCTCGCTTTCACTCCTGCCTGCACCTTTCCTTTAAAAAGTAAAATAAGGTAAAATTCCAGTCACAACAGTGTTATGTTGGTGCTTACTAAAAAGCCCCTCTTACTGGAGCATGGACCCTGTCAGGGTCTGTAGTTACTCTATTTCTATATCATCTAGTGATCTGAGCATCCCAAGTGGTCAAGTCTGCCTGAACCCCTGGTTCATCTCTGTTAGACTTGCTTTTCCCCTGGAGTGGATTCCCCCAGGCATTAAAGGACTGTCCTCTCCAACTGCCTTCCACCTCTCGAGTGGGTTCCAGTGCTAGGGACGCCATGTGCCTGCATTGCGGGGGCCTGAGGAGATTTACCGGGCTCCAAGGTGCCCTCTCCCAAAAGCTTCTACTGCGGCTGCATTCTTTACCTCTGCTTCAAAGAAGGCTGTGACTCACAGAGAGCAATTTCTAGGAGACTTTGTACAGCCAAAATAAGTTATATTTATAGTTACATCTTTTTCACTAAAAAGCAATTATTCAGTCTTGACTCACTGCAGGGAAGCTGCCCTCCCCGCGACCCTCACCAGCCAGGAACACCAAATCACCTGATGTGAGAGAAAGACTTCCTGTGTAGGGTGAGTTGTATGGCCTGGCAGTGGCAAAGGGAGAGCTGAGGAACTGGCAGCCCTGGGTCACCCTTGCAGCCTGACCTGGGGTGGCCCAGGCTGGAGGGGAGTGGGCCTGTCGCGGAGCAGAGCACAGATACTAGCTCTATGTTTGAGAGCTGATCGGTCAACGGAAGTGCCTACATTTAGAAAGAAAACGATGGTGGCCCTGGTGTGGTTATGGGCCAGAGGTGGGCAGTGGCCAGGGAGAGGCCTGAGTGACAGATTCCACCACCAGAAGCAGAATGAGTCCTGCAGCATGGATCGGTGGCAGGAGGCAGAAACCTGCCCAGTGTTGTTTCCGATTCCTGCCGCTCTCATTCTCTCATTCTCCAGTGCCCCTTTTGCACCCAGCTCCTCAGCTGGGTTACAACTGGCAAGGGGTTTATGTCCCAGCAGTAGTCACAAGAGCAACATGGTGGAGACAGGATAACCTGTGAGAGAATAATCCAGGGACGAAGAGAGTCAGGGACACACCAGGGCCACCAACTTAACCATCTCTTCTCACCTGGGAATTGTTTCCAGAATTCTCTGCACTTCCTAGGGAATTTCTGCGACCAAGAGAAGCCTTTCCTTTACGTTTTCTGAGTAGATTGAGCCCATTACTGCTGGGGGTGAGGGTGGCCTGGGGATTTGAGGAGACTCACTTTCCCAGTGGAAGGGAGGCCACAGTGGAGAGTTCCCCATCACACATTCTCCATCGCAGCTCACAGCCACTCTTAAGTAACTTTCCTCAGCTCTCACAGCATGAGCAACTATCTCCTAACCCATTTCCAGATGCTGGTCCCCCACCCCAGGGTCTCCATTTGGTCCTCAGTATCAAGTTTAGACTTCCTAGAATGACCTCCCAGACCCTCTACGATTGAATCCCCCAGCCTCTGCAGTCTCCCGCTTCCTGGTTCCTCCCAAAACCATGTGTGCTGCCAAGCTGGGCCCCGGTGGCCAGAGGCATCATCTTTCACTTCCTCTGTGCTGCATGCATGCACACCCTGCTCCCTGCATCCACCTAAACCACTAGTGCTTTTCTTTCAGGACGGTTTCAAACCCTGAAGAAAACTTCGCAGACACCCCACCCCTCACCCCACTCAGTGCTGTGTTTATATAACCCCCACCCCCCCACCTCCGTTATTCCATAAACTTCTGGAGGTCAGCGGCCTCACTTTTCATTTCTGCATTTCCCCTGCTGCAATGCCTGCAGGTAGAGGTGTTCGGTAGATTGAGAAATGAATGATTAGCCCAGTACCTCTGTGCACTGGGGGTATGAACTGAGCGCTGGGGATAGAATAACATCCATAAATCATCACTTCCCATCACACCACTGTTGTGCTTCACCTTTTACCTACCTGCGGTCATTCAACGTCCTCTGATGAAACAGACACAATCATCACGGCTGAGTAAACTGGGCTTCAGAAGCACCAACTAGTTTTCCCAGGCTGCCCAGCCAGGAGGTGGCAGAGTCAACATTTAAAACCAGGCTCCTGGCTCCAGAACCGGCTGCTGAAACACAGCCTTCAGTAAATGGACAAGCAAGTGAGCCACCATGTAACATTTTCGTAAGTACAAAGCGCCCCTGGACTTGATGTCGTCGAGTTGCCCATAGGACGTCCAAATGTCACACATGGAAAAGAAAGTAGCAGCCAAAACCATAGAACAGAGCACACGTCCAGAGTCGGTTCAGCACCAGGTCTGAGCTAGGAAGGGACAGAGCAGCCTGTTGGCTGATGGGGCATCAAGGAGACCTCTAGACCAGAAAGAAAACCAGTTTCTGAACGAGGCCCCAAAAGAAATGTTTCACTAATAAAATAAGTGATAAGTGAGAGGTGGCTTAGGGGACTTTCCCACCTAAAAAAAGGGTCATGTGTTTCTTCTACAAGAAGAACCTGAATAGGCAATGGGACAGGGGCGGGGAGAGGGGTTGGGGGCTACAAGTGGTGGCAGAGCCACAGGACAGTGGGGGAGGACACGTGGTGATGTGGTGGGGGGCAGGGTGTTTGACAAATATCTGAGGAGTGGGGAACCTGTACCTATGGGAACTCATACATATGAGCTTATTTTAATGTGTAAAATCAAAGTTACTACAAGAAAGAGAGAGAAAGAGAGAGAGAGAGAGAGAGAGAGAGAGAGAGAGAAAGAAAGAAAGAAAGAAAGAAAGAAAGAAAGAAAGAAAGAAAGAAAGAAAGAAAGAAAGAAAGAAAGAAAGAAAGAAAGGAAAGGAAAGAAGGAAGGAAGGAAGAGAGAAGGAAGGAAGAGAGAAGGAAAGAAAAAGAAAGAGAGAAAGAAAGAAAGAAAGAAAGAAAGAAAGAAAGAAAGAAAGAAAGAAAGAAAGAAAGAAAGAAAGAAAGAAAGAAAGAAAGAAAGAAAGAAAGAAAAAGAGAAAGAAAGAGAAGAACATGAATTCCTGGCAGAAGCAAGGATCTAAGGATCTGGGAGGAACCATAGTCCTGACTGGCAGGAAAAGCAACTGGAGTCCTGGGGAAAGGCCTCACCTGTCCCAAACCCTGGGCTGAAGCCTGCTTGGGCTGATGCAGTTAGACACAATTCAACTGCAAGGCTGCAACCTTGCCCTTGGGCTTCTGCCTCACATCCTGAGGAGCTGACCAGAGAGAGGCACACCTCACACTTGGCAGCTTCTCAGAAAAGCCTGGAAACCCCCAGCAATCAGCCTGCAATCACAGTGAAATGCAGTGTTAGCAGGGGCCCAGGGAAAGGACCTCTGGGGCCTAGAACTGGTGCAGGGTTGTCATGCAGGTAGAAGGTGGTGGCTTCTGCCTGGGTCTGGCTCTTACTGACTTGACTGCCTCCTGCACAGTTGCACAAAGTCACTTCCTCTTGGCCTGCTCACTACTTCCCCAAAGCCTCAGATTTTTACTGAGCTTTCTGCTTGTTTGTCAGCAACAGAAGCTCAGAAGGTGTGTTCGGA
>RJWH01005859.1:0-16304 GCA_004363575.1 Solenodon paradoxus
AACAAAGCACATCTGCCTTGCTAAGAAATGTGGCCCTTAATAAGAGTGAAAGAACCTTTGACACTTTGTAGGTAGGTGAATGACTTCCTTGTTTTTGTATTTTAGCCAGATAATTCTTGTGGTATTCAGAGTGAAAAGTCATGTGGAAAATTAAAAGTGGAGCAAATAATGATCTATTCTCTCTAATGTATCTCCGCTCCACCCCTCACATGTATTTAAATAAGCAATGATTATTACTTAGGTTTTAATGTGTTTTTTAAGTTAATTTTAGTGTGTTTTCTCCTTCGTTTTGCACTTCTGTTTTTCCTTGACCACAAGTAAAATTCAACCCTTCTTTCAAGATCAAATGTATCTTTTGGAATCCCCACAAAGTAGCTATTTATGTGTCATTGCCTATACAAGTAGCAGGATATGGTAGAAAGCTCAGGAGTTTGGGAATCAGCCTGATTTCCTGTTTTTTTACATGTATGAACTTGAGCAAGTTCCTAAGTTTGTTAGGAGATTGCTTCCTCCACTGTAAAATGCTAACAATGCTACCTGTCTTGAAAAGCTATTGGGAATTTTAGAAATGATCCTAGACGTCTAATAAGCACGTGCAGATGGTTCTATCATGGCTATGTTTTCAGAAGTCACCCAGAGTGAATCAAACTTTCTTTATCTTCTTATTGTTCTTTATTTCTAATATATACAAACATTTGCTACATTAGAATTATATTACCTATGAGCAAGAACAGAAAGAGATTTATTTCTGAATCCCAGAAAAATGTCTGGCACAGAGCAAGATACCCACCACATATGATTTATTAAAATGAATGGTATGTCTATTCTGAAAGTAATCATAGAGAGAATGGATAAATATCTGAAAGTCATATGGGGAGGATTATGGAGTCGATGACTACGAAAGTCGTTGCCTAAGCAGTAGTGGTCTGTTGTTCAGAATGAAAATCAAAGTAATATGACACAATAGACTTTACTTAGCCTTAGGTTTATTTTGTTTTTAGAAAGAACACAAGATGGATACATAACTACATGTGAAAGGTACTATGATAAATGAATTGTGATTTTTTCATTAGCTCTATTGAAATTTTATTTACATATATTGCACAAATATTTTATACATATACATATATTTACATGTGTTATATACACTGACCCATTTTAAGTGTAAAATTTTATGACTTTTGAAGAAATTACTTTTTTTAAACAACAACCAGACATTTATGGTTATTATATTCATTTGAATAATTTGATCTTCATTATTTTAAAATGACTTTTTATTCTTAACAATAATTCTTAAATCTACATATAGATAGCCATTCAATTTTCCTTTGATTATTTCTAATATGGTAAATAGCCTCACTTTTAAAATATTTGAATCTTCATATTTAAAGTGAGTTATTTTAGATTGTATATGCTTGAATTTTTCTTTTTTATATGCAATTACATAGTGTAAGCTTTTGATTTTTTATTCTATTTATGCTTAACATGATTCTCAATTAATCAAATTTATATTTACCATTATGTTATTTTTTTTCCCATTTGTATTATTTTTTCTTTCTGTTTTTTGTTGTTTTTTTTAACCTCCTTTCTTACTATCATCTTTTGGATAATTGAGTATTATTTTATTAGTTTCATTTGTCTCCTTTCTTGTTTTATTAGATGTATCTTATTTTTAATGCTTTAGGATTGATCAGTGTCTACCTTAATACAAGATGAATTCACATAGAGTGTAATATGTTTACAATTATTACTTACATTTTTCTCTCTGCCCTTGTGCTATAGTCATACATTTTACTTTTTCATGTCACAAACTCCACAATACGTTTGCTCTGTTTTGCTTTAAATAATCAGCCTTTTCTTATAAAATGTTTTAAATAGCAGAAATTATATTCTTGCATGTTTGCTGTTCTAACTGTTCTTGTTTCTTTGTACAAATCTAGATATCTACCCAGTATCATTTTACTTATGCCTGGAAGACTTCTTTAATATTGTTGGTCTACTGGTGGTACATTTTTCATTCTTTGTATGGCTAAAAAAAAAATCTTTATTTTATCACATTTTTAATATTTTTTGAGTTCAGAATTCTAGGTTAATCAATAGATACCTTTTGGAATTTTAAAGAGTCATTTTCAATGTCTCGGGCTAGATAGTTTCCAGTCAGAAATCTGCAAAGGACCACTAGGTTAGCCATAAAGGATTATGTGTTCAGAAAGAAGGGGATATCCTGAAAATGGGGAGGAAAGGGAATAAACGATTAAGGAATGGTGAAATGGAAACAAAATGAACTTAAAGTAGCCAAAATGGTGAAATGGAGACTGGGAACCACTTCTGTGTTCTGATACCTTCCTATTTTGTATTTTCTTCTACCATTTTTTGATGTTTGTCAAACTAACATTAAGAGCATGTGAGATATGGATTATAGTGTCTCCTCTCTTCCACAGTAAGTAGGGTACAGTTCTAAGGTTGCATATGTATTAGGCAATGAGCCCATTTATTAAACAGAAACTGTTTTTCCAGAATGAAGTCAGGTACTTAGATCCAGAAATTAACATCTCTATCCTTTCCTTCAAAAGAGCTACAATCTGGTTAGCAGAGAGGATTGTTAACAAGCAATTACAACACAGTATTTATGCTAGATATTACGTATGTAGTGAACTGAGGATAAAAAGAAGAGTAAAACTCTGTTCATATACTTGCAGAGCTTAAATTATAAAAGAATAGGCAAAGAAATAAAAAGAGTATATGTTATAGCCAATTCTACATGGGGTTCAGTATTTCCTTTAGGCTCAGAAAAGAAAGCATTGCTCTCTTTAACCAAGGTTTCAGAAACCACAAACATGCCACAAAAATATATATATTTATCAGAGAACATCTGAGCACTTCTCCCATGTAAGGAATCAGAGTCCATGTGGGTATTGAATGGCATTTAATATTCTAGAATACTAACCCTAAATGTGCACTAGCAGATTTAGTTCCAAGGTTGAATGTCTCAGGATAACACACTGGGGAGGTTAATGGTGGTGTTTGGACTTCTTTCTATTCAATTTTGCCCTGGGATTCCTATGAAGAGATGGAGGTGAGTTAAAAAGAGAAAAGATAAAGAAACAGAATTTTCATTGGGAATTTGACCTAAAAACCTTGAGGTAAATCAAGAGGACCAGATATCCTAATGACTAACAACTTCTTCATCCTCTCCTTCACAGAGCTCAACAGATAAGTTATCAAGATAAGTTATCATAGTCAACAATTATGGTAAGTGAACATGATGTGAATTCATGGTTCATCTTAGAACCTAAACAATGCTTTAAAAGGTATCTTATTGACAATTCAAGTACATTAGCAAAGTGAAATCTCCAAATTTAAATTAATAATAAAACCAGTAATACAGGATTAGTGATTCAAGTGATACATAATTTGGAATGACTATAGAGACCAAATGTTGTGAAAATGTTAATGATAAAAGCTTAAAAATTTATTTTGCTGAAATATAACCAGAAAAAAGAAATTTTGTATCTTAAACATAGCATGCTAACATTTTGTATGGTGCCAACCATGACCTACACAACACAGTTAACCCAAATATGTGGAATAATTAAATTCAGTTAACTCTGCCATTTTTCTGACTCTCATCATATAAAATCCATAGCTTTACATATTTTTAAGATGCTGTTGATCTATAGAAGAATGATAGAACTGTTTTATTTAACATTTTACTAGCGTGTTCAGACGCTTTTAAGTATTTAGACAGAGGAATGTGAGTTTCTCATTAAGTTCTTTCTGAAGACCTCACAACTGTTAGAACTGCCGGAGTTTATATCTATAAATTGTCTGAGTTCATAGATAGTAGAGGTGTGTATATGGGGAAGAACTTCTGGAAAAATATCCTAGAAAAGATGATTGAGAAGATGAATTTTGGAAAAATGCTGAATATTTTTATAATGCATTTAAATTTGTGCTCACATAGATATTCCTTCAGAAGATTTATTGCTATTTTTCTTTTGAAATAAGAATTGTTCATTGTTCTATACTGTTACCTAAACACAGAGTTTGTTTTACAATGTGCTTGAAATGCAGCAATACTTAAGGAGTTGAATAGGATATTCTTAAGAAAGAAGAGAAATGGGAGTGTAGACAACAAGTTTTAATGGTTAAGACCTCAGATGGGAAAGTCACGCTAAGTGAAAAAATACTTATTTTCCTTTCAAGTTTATTTAGTTTCTTATCAAAGCCTTGTTTTAAATTTAACTATAATCAGTTTTTGATAACATATTACAAGCTGGCATTATTAGGAAAGACAAGGAATTATCATCTTGCCTTCAGAAGTTCCTCAAAATAGCCTTGGAAACTTGCAGAAAGGAAGACAGACCTGTATTTTAGTGGTCTAAGAATCTAATTGATTCTACTTATTTGTTCTAAGAGAGTCAATTAGTTTTGGTTTAAGCAAATATCTTTCATTATTAAGCTAAAAATCTGTAGTTATTTGCCTCAGTTTTTTGAAGTACTCCAAGGTATAGAAGTTCACCAGCAGGAAATTTATTTTTCAACTTGTACTTAACTACTCTAGTCATCAAATTGCTCATGAATTAACAGCAATTGTCATTTCCTGGAGGGAGACTTTCACAGTTAGGGTGGAAGTCTCAGCTGGTTATTATGTGTCCTGGGATATGTTCTCAGATGGCTGAGCCTCATGGTAAATTCATAAGAACATTGTCACTGTATAAGTAGAGAGGAATTCAGGCCTTGGAGCAAGAACTTAGAGTCAGCCAAGTGTGCTGTTTGGCCATCTTCTCTCTGACACTGCTACAGGAAATGCTGCTTTGTGGTTTGAAAAACTTGTTGGGTTTGAAATTTTGTTGCACAATATGCATTACTTAGAGAACACAGTATTGAAGGGGAAGCAATCAGTGGGGCTCAACCAGCAGCTTCAGATCTGCCAGACTTGAGTCTACTTAGAGCAGCAGAAATGAAGCAAGAGGAAAGACAGTCTGACCTTGACTGCCAAGGGTAACAGGATCCTAGCAGACTCAAGGTTGAGCTATTTCCCCCGTCTATTGAAATAGTGGGTCCATGACAAATTTATGCAAATTTGGCAAAGGAAATAATTTCTATAAGGCAATTATGAACCAAATGTTTCTTTGTTTTCTTTGGCCTAGACTAGGAATAGTTATTAACTTACATCTAGCTCTTCCAATTTCCCTACAAACTTAAGGCCAAGGAGTATTCACTTCACAGAAAGACCAAGGCCTTCCATGAGAGGCTGCGAGTGAGAGAGGCCTGGGGCAGGGTCAGAGCACTAGATTGACTTCTCTGCCTTCTGTTCCTTTCTACCACACTTTCTCCCCTCTCTGAGTACTTGATTTCTCCTCCAGGTTGAATGAAGTCTAACAAACTTAACCTTTCCAGATCAAAAGGGGTGTGTGTGTGTGATATTTCTGAAAAGTGGGCCGTTGACACATTTCACTAGGGAAAAGAATAAAAAATGAGGAAAGATCATATCTCTCATGACACATGTGGGTGTAATTTGGACCTTCACTTATCACACTCCATAATGAAATGTCTGACTGCACGTTGTTCTACAAGCTTGATAATCATAACTGTTTTCTGTGACATTAAAATTATTTTTAAAAAACTCTTAAGTACATACTTTGGACTGGATATCCTGCTCTCTGATTCTGAAAGTATGTCAAAATTCATAGGATAAGCAGGAGTGGAAGAGTCAGAAAGCATACAAAAAAAAGTCGTTAGAGAAGCAGTTCCAGGAAGACATGGAAGAGCATTATTCCCAACCAGATGGAAAAGTGTTTGATTTTATGTGACTAAAAAACATATTGTTTGATTTTTTTTTGTTTGTTTAGGGTTTTTGGTCACTGGTTTCTCTTAATTCTTTTAAATGTCCCCCACCCACCCTTAAGATATTATCTATAGCATGATATAGAGTTAGCACAAGCTCCAAAATAAGGAGGTGATCTGGGGGGGGTCCCTGAACTGTTTATAAGGAGGTGGTCTCCAGGACTGGAGTGGCACATCTCCCAAATATCCCTACCTGCTTAACAAGGTAGGGATTTAATTCCATCTAATCGTCTGCTCATTTAGGCACTTAGCAGAAAGAGCCTTCTGGTTAGAGGTTATCGACATACAGGTTAGATTAAGACTGGAGTTTTGTACTTAAAAAAATGCCGTATTACTCTGGTTTAATCCACATTGAATCTATTAGAAGCATACCTATAAAATACTTTTTATTTGTACAGCTATCAGTTTCTCAAGGAGGAATTACACACACACACACACACACACACACACACACACACACAGTTACTATGCACTTACTGGGGTTTATCATTGTGATATATAATCTTGCCCTGAAAGACAAGGTTAGATCCTTGTCTCAGAAGGCTTTGCAGAGTAGGTTGGAGACCACCTGAGAACTCATTTGACTCCTTTGACAGTAATTCCAGATCGACTGTCTTAAATGTAGCAACAATTCAGACTAAGGATGAGTTCACAGTTGCCTGAGATTCTCTTGTAAAATCAAAAGTCAGAACCAAATTCTTGTTAAGTAGAATTCACTAATTCAACAAATATATATTATAGTATAATTACTATATAATATTACTATTATTATAATTACTATATTATAGGGTGTATGATAGGAACATGAATACTAGGGAACAAAATAAAAGCAATCCCTGCCCTTGGGGAAACTTACACTGTAGTAGGGGCTTGTTTGATGTGCTTTGGTCCTGAACTAGTTTTCCCAAGTACAACTGTATCCCAGTGAATGCATCACAGCATTCAAGATAAGTCAAAGGGCTGAAGCTAGGGAGATAAGACATCATATCTGGAATGAAGACCCATTCTGATAAAGCAAGGAATAAGGCAGGAAATGATTTTATCATACAATTTCAAATGTTGCCTTAAGTGCATTTTAGAGTAGTGTGAGAACATGACCCATGCCACCCTTGAAAGTAGACTTGGCACCAGGCCAGCACTGAGCACAGACTTGAATGTAACAAGACGGACTATCTGGCATGATAACTGCCTCCTCCTCTACTGACTCAAGATGTCCTGCCCTGGAATTTTGCTGTCCTTGTGTCCCTTCCTATTTGACAGTTCTCTGTTCTTGTCCACTCAGCTGTTCCTGCCTGCTCACTTCCCACCCTCTGCTGCTAGCCCCTTTAAAAGAAGCACCCTCCTTGCTGACAGCGCAGTTACTCTCCTGTAACTTAGCTGACACTCCCCTCCCGACATCGGGAGACGAGCACGCCTGGTGAGCCCTCAGGGGAGGCAGAATCCTGTCTAACTGGCTGCCATCAGAACTCCCTGGCGGAGCACAATGATGGTCACGTCCTTGCCGCCTGTGTCTTCTTGTGATTTCCTCAGGCTGTCTGCTGAGCAGAGCACTACTCTGCCAAAGCTTGAAACTACCTAACATGCATCTTTGAAATTTTCAATTCAAAGTAATCATTTATGGACCCAGGACACTTTCCCTTTTTAAATAACTGCTTGTTCAAAGTGCAGCTGTCCTTACTTAAAATCATTGATAGGTTCTTGGAATCTGTGACTTTAAGCCAAAGGAAGTAATTAAAGCAGATCCTTGAATAATGTCAGTTTGTTCAAAGTTGGCTGGGATTTATTTTCCTCATTAAAGTTGTAAGTAGAGGACATTGAATGATGTGATTCAAGGATGTGAAAGCTGTGTGGGAAAGAAGAGAAAATGCTGGACCTGGAGGCTAGAGGAGAAGTCTGCCCTCTCAGCTCTGTAATTAACTAGCCATGTGATCACGGGTGAGCTAATTAGCATCTCTGTTACCAGTGACAGATGGTTATAAAAGCTTCAGGCTATTTCATAAATGTGGGAAATTATTAATATTCATATATATCTGTATGTATGTATATATATGTCTAGGTGTGAGTTTGGGGACTATTGAATAGCTGCTCAGTACAGTTTGCTGCAGTCTGCTGACTTTGTTTGACTCTCGTATCAACCTCATGAGGAAGGACTATTCTTATACATGGAGTTAACTGGAACTTGGAGAGAGATTGTCTTTAGCTGCACAGGCCACATGGAACCAGGATTTTAAGTCAGAGAAAACTGAATTTACCGTTGTGTTCTTTCCTTCCTTGCTCAGTAAATGGTACTATCACAGTGTTTGATTAAAATACTTTTCCGTGAAACAAATAAATTATGACAATTTCTTTTGGCCAGGAAATAATTACTTTTTTAAGGAAAGATGTAGACAATAATGAAGGTGAGCAGAGGCAGGCAGGCAGGAAGAGAGAGGAGAGGAAGAAGCATTTTATTTAGTTGTTCATCTTGGTTTTCCTGTCAGTCCCAGGGCACACACCCAAGACCTTGATATGTATATGAACTGGTCTCAACCCCTACTCCCTTAGGGCACTACAGGAGAGAGTATTTAAAATATATCTGAGAACCACTGATGTCCTTACAATTAAAATAATAATTAATTGAATTATGCGGGTAATGAACCTTTGTTTTTTTCAACTTTATTGAGCTGTAACTGACAAATAGGGTTTTAAGATATTTAAAGTGCACATTTGGTGCTTCTTCATTCCTTGAACTGAGAGCGTTTGTTTTGTCTAGGGTTTATGTAAACTGAATTCGCTGCTTAAAACTTTTCATTTTGATGACTGGGAGAGTTTTCCTCAGTCTAGGTTCTGTATGTGTGTATCTCAGTCTTATTTCTCCCATACCTTCATTATTTTAGTGTGTATAACTATAGACCCATTCTGATCTCTGTGTCAAGAAGCTGGACTAGATGCAGTCAACATAAGAATATTCCTAGAAGCTGTAATCACTCCAGGATGGCTGGTAAAAACAGAACTATTCATCATGTGACTGTGAAATATAAAATATATATCAATAAATCTAATCTAAATTTAGATTCTTTACTTCCTCCTTGGCTGGATCTCGAAAACACAGCCACATTCTCATCATTTAATACAAAGAGAAGTGTAAAGAAAGGAAGTGAGAGTGAGAAAAATGAGTCCTAACAAGCAAGTCAAAGTATATGACTCCATTAATTTCATAAAATGATGTGATCTTTGCTAGGGATCCTCCCAGGGTCTTAACAAAACAGCTGGACTAGTGGTGAGTCCTAGAGCTTAAAATCAGCTTCATGATATATCCACCTAGGACCATGATGAAGTTCTCATCAACATGAGAGCCATCATTGCTTGAAGCATGTAAAACTGTTCATACTTACTATTTATGTTATTAATTGTGACTCTAGTAACTGTTAGCATTAACAAATGAAAGAAGCTCTGTAGAATGGTCAAAATGTTGAAACAGATATTGTTATTGGGGTGATTTTAAGAAAATCTTCCATTAGGGTAGGTTCAAAGAAATTTTTATTTCCATGATATCATTGTAGTGTTCCTAACTAGTCGAATGGATTTCTTTCTTTTTTTCTGGATGTCTAAACCACTCTCATCTCTGTTCTATTAAGATTCTCATATCAAATTTCAATTTATCAAATTTGCAAACTGTCACTTAGTTTCCTCTTTCGTAGCTCCTAAAAGCAAGTTAATATGGGAAATTCTAGAGTTTTTTTTCAGTAGGTGATTTATCCTCAGAGTAACAATGCCGTATTACTTTTCCTCTCTGGAGACAGCTAAGATAGAAATACTTGGAGAAAGGGATTTTGAAGGGAGATTCTGAAGTCTTTGGGAAATTCCACAAGAGGGTAAGACTTCATAACTATGTCAACAAATTTCATTGCCAAGGAATTAGTGACTCATGTGGCAGGCATGTTGAACTTTGAATGGAGTCAAGGAAGGAAGCTGGCCAGAGACTAGGAACTCTTTGCTGCAGAGCAAGAACAACTGTGAAAAACTTCCTCTTTTTCCTAGTTTTTTCTCCAGTGCTCATTCTCCAGTGCTTGGTATTCCAATTAAACTCTTGTTGTTAAGAAGTCACTTAGGAAAGTCTAGTAGACAAAGACCAGGGAAGGGGAATCTGGGGATGTTAGCCCATAGGTTGTTGAGAAGGAAGTTGAAAGAAACTTTCAGGAAGCAGTGGTGCTGCCTTGATTGAATTTTAAAGGATCCATAGGTTTTGTCATGCAGAGAAAGAGGAAAGGAATTCTATATAGGGAAAAGAAGGAGCAAAGACTCAGAAGTACAAGAATTTGAAAGACTGGAACTGAGGGTTAGAAGAGAAAAAAATTTGGAGATAAATCTGGAGACCAGAAGGAACTAAGCAGAGAAAAGCTTTTTATCAAGGAGAGAATGTAAGCTGCCTCTTGGGAGATCATGGTATGGGGGTAGATACTGAAGACAAAAGCTGGGAAAAGAAATGTCTCAGTTTATATTTTAGAAAATTCACTGTCAGAAGTTAAGTGAATGGTAAATGGAGAAAATTGGAAGTTCAGTCACTTGGGAGATATCTATGGTGAAATGGATCAGAAAAAGGAGGACTCAGTCTAGTGCAATGGACTTAGAAAGGGAGAATAAATTTACTTAGAAGTTAAAAAAAAAAGACTACATAAGTTTAAATGTTGACATGCCTCACAGATTCAAGCAGAAGTAGAAATATTGACAGGACAGTCATGAAGTATAAGTACTGACTGATATTTAGAAATTCTGAAACAATAGGTGAAATAAGCAGGACATTAAATGTGGCACACACAATTCACAAGAACACACAAGATTGAAAGATGACAATCTCATTTTCTTCTTTATGTTTTTCTATACTCAAATCATATTTTCTCTGTAGACAAATTATGTATGACAAATGTTAAGAAGAAAAAATGGATCAAAGGAAGAAAGAGGGACAAAGGAAAAAAGGAGGGGTGGAAAAAAGAAAAGATAGATTCAGAGCAACTAGGGAGAGATACTCAAAGGCACATGGAAAATAAGAATAGTTCTATGCAATTGGAATTACAATTCCTATAGACATCTCTTTAACTTAAGTTGTTCTAGAAGTTTCTACATAGCAAGATTATAGACTCTGGCACTCAGGTTGGGTATAGTGTGGGGGTAAAAGGAGTAAGAATGAGGTGTGAGTCAAGGGATGATAGTAATTAAGTTATATTCTCCTGACTGCCTACTGGTTTAGCTATGACTACTAAAGTGATTGGAAGTGGAAGTCGTTCTGTACATAGTAAATCTTTGAGTCTGATTTCTTGGATAGAGGTTGCTCTGCTGAAGTTGGACCCATGACAGTTAAATAGCTCAGCCCAGTTCCTGTCTATCCCTAGGCTCTGCTTCTCTGACTCAGAGCATTTGCTGCTTATCTGTTTGCCTATGATGAGGATTTGAATGTGTTGGCACAGAACATTGTGGTAAATACCTTGTCATTAACTACGTTAGCAGCTGCCTATTCTTTTCTGAGTCTTTGAAAAAATGAATCATAATACTCATATTAAATGACAATAGCAACAAAGCTCATAAAAAGTGGGCACTCTAATAAATTTGTCAAAGGACCAGGAGTAATAACAGCTTCACTGAATGTTAAAAGTTTCAGATTTGGGAGGTAATTTTCTAAGAAGAGTTAGTAAGTGGCCTGAAATTCCATAGAATATTTTGTCTCTATGAGCTATCCATGTGCTTCTGGAGGAGAAACCACATGATCGCAACTTCTCTTTTCTTCCTAGGAATGCCATTTCTCTCCATGACACCTTTGTCTTAAGTATTTTACCCTCAAACTTAATGTTTCATTTGATAAATCAATTCCCCTCAAAATGACTGAAAGGTCTTACCTATGGGCTTCCACAGTCTCTGTACTTAACATTCTACCCACTTCGTTTTACTTGTCTGTCCATATTCTCACAAGATTACAAGACATAGGAGGAAGTTATATTGTATTCATTGTTGCATTATTCTCAAAACCTACCACAAAGCCTTGTGCATAACAAGTTGAAAAAGTATTCACCAAATAACACAAATTTTATTAAATGAATGAACAAATTACTAAATTTGGAAAAAACATAAAAATTAAAAGCATGAAGAACCAAATAGTTAAATGACATTTGGCTTGCTTCACTAGTGACCACTTTACTATAGATTTTATCTCTGACCCCAACACGCTTTTATGAAAATCTACTTACTGCTGCACCGAGTTCCAGAAAAGAGGAAAACTGCTAGATCAAAATAAAATTGTTTCTCTTTAGAGTGAAGTGTAGTCTTCTTGTCTTCCCTCTGAAGGTGATTTCTTCATTGATGAGATCATATTATCTCCTATAAGTAGCTTATGGTAATAGAGAGGATTATGTGAAATCAAATAGAAAAAAAGTGTCTTGCGGAGAGCTAATATTGATTCTAAAAACTGCAAAAATCTTAATAGAAAATCATTAAAAATAGTGAAAGCCAATTTTAAAAGTAAATTGATGTCAAGTCCTTTAAAATTAGGTCTTTCACCAAACAACAAACTCTGTCTTAAAATTAAAACATTTTCCACAAATGTCAAAATCATCATATTAGAGTTTAAGAGTATCTAGCAGAATTGATCTTTTAGTGAGATTAGTTCCTATTTCCTTACTGCTTTCATTGTATCCATTTTGTCCAAGCATTAGTTCCATATTTTAATGTCAATGCACAGGGACGTATTTCATTCCTTTCCATCCTAACCTTATCAAAGAATTAAGAGTGATTCAGGATAAATCACATTCTAAAAATTAAGCAAGCATATAAATGCTTTTAAAAGTGCTTTGTTTTGCTGCTGCAAATGTAAAACCTTTAGGTGCTGGGAGTTCAGAAGTGAACAACAGAGCAAGAAAAAAGATCTGCCTTTATAAAACCAAGCATGTTACTAACATCTTATTAGCTTTAGCTATTATATCCCCTTACTTCTGAATTCCAGGACAATAGTTTTATCGATTTTATATAAGCAAATTCCAAATCCCAGTCTGTAGAACTGACTGAACTCTTTTCTGCAGATTTAAGTAATTAGGAAGCAAGAGGTTTCTTAAAAAGTAATTAAATTTGAATGGGGAATTAGCATGTTTGACACAAGTATAGGTGCTTGTGAATTCCTGTCATTTGACCACTGACTCTGATGCCATTGGCAGTGTGAGCCAGGTGCCTGTGGCTCCCAGAAAATTGTGAGGAAATCCTGTTGGGGTAATTTCATTTCACCACTGAATCCAAAGGACCATGATTTCAATGTCAAAGGAATAACTAAAGCTAGATAAATAATTTTTCAAGAAATCTCTTTTCTTTTTTTAATTGTGAAACTCATTCGCAGAGACCTTTTCCTGTCCTTGCAACGCAAGTGGGTTCAAGAGCTTGTACAGATAGTTTTTAAAGAGGAGTTGATTTTTCTCAGTTAAGATACTTCATTTATCATGGAATTAACTGAGAAAATTCAGAAAAGTCAACTCAGTTACTTAATGGAATATCATGAACTTTTCCCCCCTCTTACTTATAAGACTTCTTTCATGCCTTTGAGAGAGGAAAAAACAAAAACAAAAACAAAAAAACTCCCTAAACTAATAATTTTGCTTTCTTAATAACTAAAAATATAAAGTAAAACAGCAAACCTAAAAGAGTATCAATTTCTCAATAAACAGCATAAAAATTCCTTTTGCTTTTTCTTATTGAATTGCTTTTTAGGGATGAGTAGATGAATGGTGAAAAAACTGATTCCAAAATTTTCTCTGCAAACATGCTAAGGAAATTTCAAGTAAATGCAACCAAAACTCTGTCAATGCTCTTGGATCCCTACCTGTATTGATCTATTTTCACCATTTCAACACTCAATGAAATTAGTCTTTGAAGAGCTTTCTCCAGTCAGGAGACCACTGTAACAGCAAAATCAGAAATGTGAAATATTTGGGGAAACTAGCACCTCTGAAATAAGTATTTAACTGCTTAAGACTAACTGGAGCTCCCTTGCTGCTCAGTGGGATTTGGGTTTCAGTGAAATGTCAAAGCGTAGCAGCATTTTGCTTGCTTTCTAACACTTTATTGATGATCTTTTTTCTTCATCACTATCCCTCATGTTTATCAGATCACCTCCAAAACTAACTACTTATACTTGAATTTGAATGACTGCTTTTGGGGAGAACAAAACTAGGACAGTAATAATACTCAGTGACTTGAAACTGATCTTTGTGTTTAGATCCTCCTCAGTTTCTAAAGTGGAATAAAAATGTTACTTCGTATCATTCAAGAGTATTATGAAGACATGTAAAATGTCTTGTTTATAAATAGCCATGTAAAACAGTATTTTCAAATGTAATTTAGTTTAAATATAAAACATAACTTTTATGTAGGTGGACAACTAGATATCTAAGAGCCAACTAGTTTGCTAGGTAAACCAAATGTTACTATAAACAAAGTATAAGGAAAAAAAAATTGGGTCTTTCTTTATGACATGGTAGAATATTAATATTTATTTTAAACTATTAGTGATGTTTTGTTAGAGAGCTTTTGGTGCTATGCTCACACTTATTTTTCTACTGGTAATCTGCTTATCTTGCCTTTCAGTTTTACTCAGTTCTTGCTTGAAACATTAGACTCTTGTCCTAGGGCATTGGCCCTATAATAGTCTCATTATATCTGAAAAGCAAAATAGTTAATTGAATTAATTGAATTAATGTGTTTAGGGTCAGTGTTTCTTGGTAAAATTATTTATTATGTACCATAGTTTGTCATTATTTTATTTAAATGGTATACTTTGTCAATCACCCTTTTTTTAAATTTTGCTTTTAAAATGATATTTATTCATATGCTCTCAAAGACAGGTTATTTTTCTCCTACCATTTTGATTATTTGGAAATATACATGCTCACTCCATTTTTCTCCTTCGTTCCTCTCTTTCTTCCCTCCCTCGCTTGCTCCCTCTTTTTCTCTCTTCTATTCTTCTTTCCTTGTAAATTTTCTAGAAAGTTTTTTTCTTTATCAATCACATTTTGACTTAGAGAATTTAGTCTCTCCATGGAAATGCTACACTTTTATCTTCAAAATACAGGACATTCCAGAGAGGATTTGTATGCTTTAGTCTCTAATCTTGGGAATTTTTTTCTCAAGTTCTTATCATGAGACATTAGAAAAGTATTTCACAGTTTAGATACTTATTCCCAAAGTTGACTTCAAACTCTTCATTAACCAAAGGCTGTGGTCAGCAAGGCTCTCAGTGTAAGAGAGGAGTTAATACACTTGTTGATAAGCCTACGAGCCAGATACAAATTCGAGCATCACTTCAAAACATCTGAAAAGGATTTTAGATCATTAAAGAAAGTGTCACAGATTAACTTCTCACAAAGAAGTTTCTGATGTAAAAGTTTCAGATGTCTGTTGTACAACAATGTTCCCTGCTGTACTGTGCATTTAAATATGGTTAAGATGGTAAATGTTGTTATGTGGTTTTTACCACAATAAAAAAAAGAAGCAGATTCTGAGATAATTTTTAGAGTATAAGACATTCATGATTAAGACTTATAAGAGGAAGGGGGAGGAGGCAGGACTGGGTGGTAGAAAGAGTTGAACTGAAATGCATATGCAGAGACAACCCACCTGGTAAGCCTCAGAGCATAAATGATTGTTCTGCCTAGAGATGAAATGGTGAATCAATCTTCACACCCTTACTGAACCATGGGATGCAGACTGACCCAGGAAGGGTGTGATTTGAGGCAAGTCAGCTCTCTGTATGTGAAGCAACAATTCTTCTTTCTAGAAGAAGAATGTGGGCTGTGGAACTCCACATTTGCTACATGATGCCAACACTAGAGATGGAAAATGTAGAAAACAGCAGAGGGGAAAATTAGTGATTGTGCTCTTGAAGATGCTGCCTGAGATCCATGAAAGAATACTATAGTCACCTGATTTAAGAAATCACAGCACACTGAAAACAGAATCCAAATCTGTCTAATATTAATTTTTACCAGAAAGCATGTGCTTGTTCTCAAACACATATACCGATGCATACAAATCTTTTAATGCAGCATAAAGCTCACAATAAGATAACAGCACAAGTGTGGGGAATGAAATAGATTCTATTTTATTTCTACATTTTTGAGTTTATTCATACTCTCCAATCTAATATCAGTTCTTCCAGGATTTTTTCATTTTTTTATTGTATGCTTTTATACAGTCTCCAACGCAGAACATGCTAATAGATATAATTTGAAGCTTTAAATGTTACTAAAATGTAAATGTTATTTCTTAACATTTTCATGATTTTTGATTGATTTTATCAAAAGAATATTGCAATGTAACATTAACTAGGTTTAAGGTTTACATGACAATAAATTTACACCTGTACTTAATATAGTAAATTTACCGCTATTTCCTTTTTCCTTCATTATACAATTAGTCCTCTTTACCCTATTTGCCCTCCTTTC
>RJWH01005859.1:16404-66761 GCA_004363575.1 Solenodon paradoxus
TTTTTTTTTTTTTTTTTTTTTTTTTTTTTTTTTTTTTTTTTTTTTTTTTTTTTTTTTTTTGCTGAAAGTCTGTTGTGGTTTGATTTAATTTATTTTTAAAGTCTATTTTTGTTTAATTTAGTTGATTCATTTGCTTCCAATCTCTATATAACACATATGAGTGCTATGAGGCAAAGTCTGCCTTTCTCCTTCTGGCTTCTCTTGCTAAGCATAATTCCCTCCAGGTCCATCCATGCTGCCATGAATGCCAGGGTTTCATCTTTTTGATAGCTGTGTAATATTCCATTGTTCAGGCACATTCACACACACATATATTACATATATTACAACTTTATCCACTCTTCTGTGGATGGACATTTAAGTTGTTTCCAGCTTTTGACTACTGCAAATAACACTGCAATGAACATGGGAATGCATATATCTGTGTGAATAATTATGTTTTTAGGGTAAATACCCAGTACGGGAATAACTGGATTGTATGGGATTTCCAGTCTCAATTTTTAGAGAAATCTCCATACTGCTCACCATAATGATTGCACCACTTTACTACCACCAACAGAGAATAGGTGTTCCTTTTTCTCCACATCCTCTCCAGCATTTGTTGTTTCCATTCTTTTGGATAATAGTCATTCTCCCATTGTGAGATGACATCTCATTGTTTCAGTCTGGATTTCCCTGATGACAAGAGAAGTAGGACATCTTTTAATGTGCCTATTGGCCATTTGTATGTCTTCTTTTGAGAAATGTCTGTTAAGACCATCTGCCCATTTTTTAAATTGAATTGTTAGATTTTTTTCTTTTTGTTTTTAGTTTTATGAATACTTATATATTTTGGATATCAATTCCTTGTCAGAGGTGTGATATGCAAATATATTCTCCCACTTAGTAGGATGTCTTTTTGTTCTGACTTTCTTTCTCTATGTAAAAGCTTTTTAGTTTGATGTAATCCCAGTTGTTTACTCTTTATTTTATTTCTACTGCTATTGGAGTTGTGTTCCCAAAGACATCTCAGATCAATGGCCCGTTTTCCCAACACCATTTACTGAATAGACTGTCTTTGCCCCATTGTAAACTTTTGGATCCTTTGTCAAAAATTAGTTGTCCATATATGTGTGGATTCATTTCTGGGATCTCATTTCAGTTCCATTGATTTGTATCTTTGAACTTTCAAGAAACAACTTCTTTATACATTTTCAAACAGAATATTTTGAGACTTACCTCTCACTTGCTCTCTGCATGAACTTAGACACATTTCTTATTCACTCTCAGCCTCAGTTGCCTTATCTGTAAAATGGACATCCCCAGGTACTTACTTTATGGGATTATTATGAATCTTAAATTGTAAGTATGTAGATGGTTTGTGTCAGTTGCTATCACATAGAAGCCAATCCATATGTTTTGTGATGATCTTTATTAGAAAAAAAATCAGTTACTACCATATAAGACCCTTTTGCAAAAGATATTTATTGAAAAGCAATGATTTGGGAGTGGAAACCCAAATTCTAAACCCAGTGTTCAGTCTCTAGAACTTTTCTAAATCCGTCACAAGGTGGCCCCAAATCCATATCTTTCATGACTCTGCATTCATGGAAATTGAACCAAACAAGAAGATATTACAGAAAAATGAATGATAATAATAACCCAAAGGCCCACCTAATAATCTCTTGCTCTTTGGCTAGAATAAGAGAGAAAAACAAGCATCATATGTTTGAAATAGACATAAGACTGTGAAATATCCAGACATTTTTTTTTAAGACTAGTCTCAATAAAAATAGAAAGCAAGTCATCTTATTGACATTCAACACTTTAAGTAGTACATGGCCTAGCATTATTCAGGATTGACCAAGAAAAATCTTTACCTTTACCTTTACCCTTTTTTTATAAATTGGTTAGTTAACAATTATTATTTTGACTCTGCGTACTTGTAAAATATTTTCAAAACCCTCTCCACTTAAACTTTTTTTATGTGAAACATCAAAAGAAAAATATAAACTATAAATCATGTAAGATCCAATCAGGCAAGTCTCAGATGAAATGTTTTATAAAATCATGACTAATTTGTTATTCATCCTCTTATCTGAGAGTCCTTGAAGTCTTAAGATGAAGCTTCAAAATTTTCCTTT
This sequence comes from Solenodon paradoxus, assembly GCA_004363575.1. Taxonomy (NCBI): domain Eukaryota; kingdom Metazoa; phylum Chordata; class Mammalia; order Eulipotyphla; family Solenodontidae; genus Solenodon; species Solenodon paradoxus. The sequence goes on from RJWH01005859.1 coordinate 18,528, forward strand.
AACACAGTGAAAAATCTGTCCAGGATAGGTAACACAGCACTAGAGGATATGCTTATCAATTGATTGAAACTGATGGATAATATTTGAATATGTGGTAAATAAGTAATACAGTGAAGTTGAACTATCAAATTAGAGCCTCAGAAGATTGATATTCTAACTCAATAGTAGTGTAGCTTGGATAAAGTCACTCAATCAAACTTACTTCATGGAGATTTTTGTGAGAATTAAATGAGATTGCATGTAAAAGCCTGAACATTTTGTCTGGAATGTGATAAAAACTTGATGGTGACTTTCATTACCATCGCTGCTTTTACTCATGATATCGTGGGAAAATAGAGATAATTTAATCTTTAATGGAAAGATCCAAACATATCCCTGCTGATATTTCTCAGCTGATTCTGAAATGAGCCTTAAAACTCAGCTCTAAATTGTGTAATATCTTCCATGTTGTTTTCGCAGAGAGTAGCTGTGTGGTCAAAAATGATGGGCAGCTCAATATTGATTGGATGATCTGAGTATATATTTTTGTTAAAAATCTGGGAAATTGCATTTTGATGAGTTCATAGACTTTTTAAAGTAAATGAGGGAAGCTTGATTTTATCGTATACACTCTACTACATATTTAATTTATATCTCATGAAAAGAAACAGAAGACAGAATTGTTAAGTTTAATCTATAATAGCTTTTCATGTATTAATTCTTCCTCATTTCATGCTTTGAATTTCCAATTTAATGTTTTACACAAATTGCTAAAATTCTGTTTTGTTTATAACAAGGGCTTTTTCAACTGGCCACCAAGACCAAGAACTTAGATAGTATTTGTAACACAGGTAGAGGACACATATTTGCTATTCTCCCTTCACTTTAGCTAAAGCTATTCAGTGCTTATTTTCCAAAATAAATGTAGTATTAAGACATAATTCTTTATCAAAAATGAAGTTGTATGCTTAAACATTTCAAGATGCATTCATACAACAATTGCATACATGATCTTTTGAAAAACTAAGTTATACTTTTAAAAGCCTGAAATAGAAACCAAGGTTAGCATGAATGTTTACATGTAAATATGCATATCTAATGACATATGTGTATACCGAGTACCTACTGCATATTTTATATATCATCTAATCTAATTTTAGCAGTTTCATAAGTATTATTCTTAGGTTTCAGAAAAGTAACTCAAAAGCTTGATATATCAATGGTGTCCAAAATGTTGACTATACTCATTTTACTTTTTAAAAATTGATAGTGATACATGCAAAGTAAAAACTTACCAGAGATGTAAAGTAAAAGGGCAATGAATAATAAAATGAACACTAATTAATGTACATCAGGAACACTAGAACTAAACTGCATCTCTATTATCCAATCTGCCTACGCACTTCTCAACTATTCTGTACTCCTGCTTCCAATTAGAGTTAATTGCATTTGTAAACATTGATTAATTCTTACGGTAGAAATGCAGCTATTTTACAAAACTAGCCCACACATTAATTTATTTATAGCCTTCTTTTAGGTTGTATAAAACTACTTCAATGTTTTGACAAAGATTTAATACATCGTTAATTCTTGGATCTTACACCGTCTGTTCAGAATCCATCAATTGGCTTTGTGGTTTTAATTTAAGTATTTACACATTATTTCGTGATAATCACTGTTTTCCACTTAGTCAGGGAAACCTCAGTTTAGCATTACATTCTACAATTGTTTTTATGAAACTGTCAAAATTTGAGATGAAACAGGAATAACATAAAAACCACTTTCTCATATGTATTTTTACCCATTGATGATGTTAGGGGAAGTTGGAAAATATAGTAAAACAAGAAAAGTTGTCCTGCTGTATATATTTCAGAGTAAGTATATTGCAGAAACCTCTTCAGCTTTTACCTGGGTTACTCTTGAAATATACCTGTTATTTACCAGACATTGGTTACAGACTTTATGAATATTATATTATTTAGTATTTTATGTTTAATTGCTGATAAAATCAACAGCATAGACCTTTCTTCATTCTCCTTATCAAATAACTATTAGATACCTGCTAAGTGCTAGAAACTATATTTACATCTGGAGCTTCAAATATGAAAATGTATAATCCAGGATGTTAGGAGACCACACAAGATTATCCAAATACAAATGAATGTTCATGTTTTAATTCATTTAATAAAATATATACCAAAAAATGAAATCTAGAATATAATGGAGTCCTAATGGAGTTTATGAATGTCCTGTGAAGATCTGGGGTTTTAGAGTGTGACCTCTTGAGCAGTTGTCAGTGTGGGGTGAATGTTAGATACCCCTTCTCTCTCAAATCCTTGATTGCCAGCAAGGTCCCACACTGAATTAAACAGGTACACAGCACTTGGTGAAGGCTTGAGAGTAACTGAAGGAAAAGTTTGAGGTGAGCCTGGTATAGCTTTATGCCAAAAGGTAAAAACGTACAAAAGGAGTTAGCTTGAAGAAGTAGTCCTCCTGGAGAATGGGAGTTGTGAGTGAAGATCTCAAGGAAGTGAAATGTATTTAAACAAATAGATCTCTGGTGCAAGAGAATTCCAGGCAGAATAAACAGCACTAACATGGAAGCATGACTGTTGTGTGAGTAAGGAAAAGTAAGGAGATCAGTATGACTGGAGGGAACAAGCATTGGAGGAGAGCCTGCCAAAAATGCTATGAAAGAAGGAATAGGAAGCCACAGCATGCATATCCTGACTCATATCTAAGATTAGACATTAATTCTGAATGAGAGGGGAGTCAGTGGTGGAGTTTGAAATGAAGAGGCTTGATACTACTTACATCTTGAAAGGACCCCACCAGAAAGTGTGCAAAGAGTAAGCATAGTTTGAGCATAAGAATACCAGATCAAATAAGTCAGTGATCTGGTTATACTGCTGTATCCTAAAATAAATGAATAATCCAACATTTTTATCAAAGAACTTTAAAGAAAATTTACAGATAAGCCATCTTTAATAAGAAAATATGTGGGGGCTATATTTTATTGAAGACTACTTCTTAAAACATAAACACCAGTCTAGACACACACGTGTGTGCGTGTGCATGCACACACACACACACACACACACACACACACACATACCCCACTCACTGTCTTGTGCCAAAAGTAAAATGGCAAGAAACGAACTTTAAAAAAAAGAAAAGAAAGTTGCAGGCAGGAATGGAAGTGAGTAGGCAGGAAAGCAGGGAGAGAGAAAAGGAAGAAACATTTATTTAATTTATCTTATATAGTTTGTTCATCTTGGTTGTGCCCACCCCCAGTGCAACCTGGCTCCTTGGGATGTATGTCAACTATGTCTGGTGATTTATCTACTAGGCCGCCAGGGCATGTCCAAGAAATGAGCTTGCAACCACCCGCCATCCTCTGCTACCATCCTCTGCTACCATCCTTCTTGCTTTCTCTCAAACTATATTTTCATTCACAATTTTAGTGCAAGATAGGTTTATGTGAATGTTCTAACAGTACAAATCTAAATCCTATTCTCTGTTTCCCAAGAGTGTCTTGTAGATTCATAAAATGCTTTTTCAGAAGGAATACATGCTTGAAAATTAGAAGGCAACATGGTATTGACTTGGTCAGGATGAGGATTAGGTAGCCACTGAACAAGCAAGCAAGCCATTGAGTACTTTGAAGAATTTTGTTTCTCTCATTAAAAATAATTTAGTATCTGATCCTTGTAACAGATATTAATTTAAATAAAAACAGGAAAGATAATTCTTTTGTAGTCAAAATGTATTTCCAACCATATCATAGTAAGACAACCAATGGAAGTGCTGAAGATTATTAATACAAGAAAGTACAGTGGAATTAGGCCCATTTCTCATTTATGTGCCCAGGAGACTCCAAGTGCCATTGACTCTGTTCCTCTTAATCTGCAATGCAGATTTAGGGCTGGGTAGCTCCAGTACAGATGGAGAAACTTTTTAGAGAGGTAGAAGATTTCTTAATGTAATGAATAAAATCATCATAACAAGGCCTGTGATTCAGTTCAGTATTTCTAAACACAGACCACACTTAGATGTTTAAATATATAGCCAAATACCTCTAAAGACAATTAGCTGTGGGGAATGTGAGGAAATCAAACTGCTTGGGAAAAAATAACAGCATAAGAACTGTAACCTCTTGAGCAAATATTAAACATAATCCCAGAATTATGGTCTTAACTTTGTTTACTGTAGCAAAAAACTAAGGAAAGAAAAGGACAGAACATTGGGACAACACTATCAACATCAGAGACTAAACTGAGTGGTTTGCGGTAACAGACTATTTTCGAAAAGGCCTAAGACCTAAGACCAAAGAAATAAATGCAAACCAAAGAACTTTAAAATAGAAAGTTAGATAATGGGAAAATAATTATCTTTAAAACTTACATAATACTCAGAAAGAAATGTATTTCTGTAGGAAAAATAATTTTGCCTTTTTTTCTTTGTAATGAATTTCCATAATTTTCACTCTCCTCAAATTAGAACCTGAGAAACGTCTTGGTGCTGGTGGTTCATTTGTGAAGGGATCCAGGACACCATGTGAGGGACGTGAGGGAGTAAAGAAGTGGTAAAGGGAAAGGTGGAAAATCAGTAAAAGTAAACGTGCCTCAATGAGTTGCTGATGGCAACCCAGGACCTCTATCTCCCTGGAGCGTCTGGGAAGCATGCAAAATGCCTTCTAGAATTGTCTGCATTACCAGTCTGGAGTCTGGAGTCCATAACTATTAGTTCTCCTCACCTAATAGTTGAGAATTATCCCCAGGGGCATTAACTCCCATCCCCTACTTGTACCTGTTCTTGCAAACTGATCAGGCAGATTCCCACTAACTATAAATCGGAATTCAGGTTGATGCCAACTCGAGGTGGGCAGCTACCAGTGAAAGGTGGATATGAGATTGCATGGATCACTTCCTTATAGTTGTGAATGAAATCAGAGGTATGTACCTGTGGGGTATGTGATGTGAAGAATAATAAGTATCATAAGCTACCCCTTGTGCTGCTCAGATGCTCTGATGCTCCACATGAATTAAGTTGATCACTGAGTCTTAGTGAAGCAAGCTACCCTATCCACTCTACAGTTGATCCTAGGTCATCATTGATATTCATTATCTCTTTCCTCCACATCCAGTCTAGATTTTCGTTATCCTTGGTTTGAAATTGAATTGATTTAATTTGCTTACCTACTGGGTAACTTAGATCTTCATGTCTGAGTGTCTTTATTCCTGAGACATTTGAGTTTTTGTCTTGTCCTTGTTTGGTTACATGTTTTTAAATGGTCCACTTCCCATTTTTCTTTGGCATGAAAACACAAATCCCCATTAGTATCAGCAGGTCCAACCTTTCATGGTAATCAGGTCAATAATAACAATAAATACAACAGCTTTTTTGTTTATACACTGGTCATGAGCATATGGAGTCCAAGTAACCAGGCAGCCCTTGTAGGTCTAGGTTCAATAGGACATTTCCTATGTGCCTTGGTTCCAACGTTCTTCTCCTTGAAACCACAATTTTGAGTTTAGCATCAGGAGTTTGGAAATCCCAAAATCTGACTACTCCATATTTCCTAGATCCATATATGTATTCTAGCACCATATAATAGCTGTTGTTTGATACACGCATATCTTGAAGGACAGTGCATTGAGTATCATCTCTGAGCTGGTACATTCCACTGGAAAGTATTATTAGTACTTGTAAAAATCTGCGTTCAATGTCACAGAGGAGAATCACATGACTTGGGTCACAGCAAAACATCTGGAAATCTGCTCCACTCAACTCTCTCCCTAAAGTCCTCCTAACCTTCTTCCACATCTTTTTTGTCTCTTAGACCAAAAAACTTAATTTAAAAGATTAGCCTTAATTCACTTATCATTTTTCTCAATTATTTTATCTATCCCCTCCTTTAGTCTTTAAGTTTCAATTGGCTTTTCTTAGATATGTTCAGGCTTCAATCTAATAAAAATGAACCAAAGTTTTAGCCCCTTTCAAACATTCCAGTAATCTGTATTCAACCAAAGGAAGATTCTGGAACAGAATCTGGAACAGAATCCATTCTTAGATGAAGAATGAAAGACAAAATAGAAAGAATATTTACAAATATGCTTGTTCTTGTTATACATATTTACTCTGAACAGACTCTCAAGCACACAACTAATTCTTATATATAGTTCCTTTCCTATGTAAGGAAAGGTTGTTAACCATTTAACATCATATATTAGGAAGGCAATATCTATGCTAGTTCTGATCTTTTTCTGAATTTTCCATGCTGCTTCTATTTCCTGCTTCAAGGCTCATGGAATTAATCTCTGATATACAGTTCTATATTTATTATAAAATTAAGCTATTATTATTGAGTTTTTTTCTTATTTCATACCTTTAGAAAGTTTTGCTTTCTTTTATATTGTCTATAAAATATTGTGCAATATTTCTTATTTTGGAAAATACTTGTGTTATATTGCAACTCTATTTCCCTCACCCAAAAACTCTATGTTCTATTTAGAGATGGAGGGTTCTGCCATGATGAGAATTCGTAGTCTCATGTGCCAACATGTGGAGCATTATCGGTATCAATTCCAACTTGAATTATAAGCTGGAAATGTCCCTATTTCACAGTGTCACATTCTTTTCATGAATCAAAAGTAGTTACCATCTTTTTCTTCATGGCTGAATGTGGGCATCTCCCCTTCCAGAGTAGATCATTAGCCTACCTTTGTCTGACCTCTCAATATTTAAATTTTTACTTATTTACTAGTATTTGACAAGTATTTTTATGCTATTAGGAAGCTAGTGTTTGCATTCAAGGCAATATTGGCTTTATATACTTATATTCTTACCAGTCTACTTACCTCCAGTTTTTGTCTATAAATCCTTCATTTGATTGTGCAAGACTAAGCTCTGCTATCTCTGAGAATTCAATTTAGAATGTGAAATTGATGACTACAATCATCATCCTACCTACAGAACTGATTCTTTTGAAATTTTCAGGAGGGTGATGCATTAATTGCTGAGCATTTAACATAAAACATGTAAAGATATTTCGTAGAATCTCATTACCCTATCCTCAATATTTTTATTATAGTAGAAGAATTAATATTTGACTAACATTTATTTTAAGCAAAAAAATCTGCAAAAAGAAAGATAGGAAGGTAATAGCTCTCAGAATTAGCAGTCAAAATTACTCTCTAAGGAAGGCTGCATGCTTATTTCAGAGGAGATATTTATTGGCCACCATAGGCATAAATGGTTTCCTCTAAATGAAAGCAATTTTATATTATGAAAGAATAAAATTCTAAAGAGAATTATAACCTTCTCTAACTACTTCCTCTCCCTACTGGAATATCAGGCACATTTCTGAACAACCATAGCATTTCATAGGCAATAAAATGATGACTCAGAAGTTAAATACTCTAGGCCACAAAACACTTACATATGGCATTTTATTTTATTTTATTTTCTATTGTAGTGATTACTAAAGACATTAAAATAATTTCACATGTATAGGTTCCCCATTTCTTAATTATGTTTCAACACACCATGTCCACCACCAAATCACCAAGTGTTCTTCCCCGTTGTCCAGTGGGCTCCACCACCATTTACCCCTACACATCTCATTCCCTTTTGGTCACCTCAGTTTTGTTGCAAATGTTTCAGGGTTGGTTATGTTTCATCTGTTTCTTTGTTTTGTCTATTCATATTATACCTATGAGTGAGGTCATCTGGTATCTCTCTTTCTTCTTTTGACTTGTTTCACTTAGCATAATCCCCTCTAGTTCCATCTATGTTGATTCAAATGACAGGGTTTCATCTCTTCTAAGGGCTGTGTAGTATTCCACTGTATATATGTACCACATCTTCTTTATCCATTCATCTGATGTTGGGCACTTCGGTAATTTCTGGTTCTTAGCTATTGTAAATAGGGCCGAAATAATGGGATGCAAACATCTTCTCAGATGGGTGCTTTTTTATCTTTTGGGTAGATGCCCAGAAGTGGAATGATGGGATCATATGGATTTCCATCTTCAGTTTTTTGAGGAATCTCCAAACTGTTCTCCATAGGGGCTGTACCAATTTGCACTCCCACCAACAGTGCAAAAGTGTTCCCTTTGTTCCACATTCTTGCCAGCATTTGTTGTTTCCAGACTTTTGGATAATAGTCAGTCTTTCAGGTGTAAGGTATTATCTCAATGTTGTTTTAATTTGCATGTCCCTGATAGCCAGCGAGCAGGAACATAATTTCATGTGCCTGCTGGTCATATATATATCCTTTTCAGAAAAGTGTCTCTCCAATTCCTCCTCCCATTTTTTGATTGGATTGCCTGTTCTTCTGTTACTGAGTTTTATGAGTTCTTTGTATGTTTTAGATATTAAGTCTTTGTCAGAAATACTGAATGCAAATATCTTCTCCCAGTTAGCAAGTTTCCTTTTGGTTTTGGTCATGTTTTCTTTTGTTATGAAGAAGCTTCTTAGTTTGATGTAGTCCAGTTGTTTATTTTTCTTTTTGTACCCCTTGATGGTGGAGTTGAGTCCCCAAAAGCTTCTCCATGACTGATGTCATGGAAAATCTTTCCTCCATTGTGTTCTAAGAACTTTATGGTTTCTGGTCTTACGATCAAGTATGAAATCCATTTTGAGTTGATTTTTGTGAATGGTGTGAGAGAGTGGTCTAGCTTCATTCTTTTGCATGTGGCTGTCCAGTTTTCCCAACACCATTTGCTAAAGAAACTTTTAGCCATCGAATGCTTTTGGCTCCTTTGTCATGGATTAACTATATGTGATTGGGTCAATTTCTGGTGATTCAGTTCTATTCCACTGATCTGTGGCTCTGCTATTATTCTAATATCATACCGTTTTGATCACTATTGCTTTGTATATAGTTCAAAGTCTGGAAGTGTAATCCCTCCAGATTCATTCTTTTTTTAATGATTGCTTTGGCCATTCAGGGTCTTTTGTTGTTCCTTACAAATTTTAAGATTTTTTTGTTCTATTTCTTGGGAATAAACCTATGGGATTTTAATGAGGATTACATTAAAACTGCAAATTTCTTTGGGTAAGTTGGCCATTTTAATGATATTGATTCTTCCCAGCCATGAACAGGGGATATCTTTCCATTTCTTTGTGTCCTCCTCTATTTCTTTTAAGAAAGACTTGTAGTTTTCATTGTGTAGATATTTTACTTCCTTTTTTAAGTATATGCCTAGGTTTTAAATTTGTTTAACTTCTCTTTCAAATGGTGTGATTTTTGTGATTTCATTTTCTTATGTTAGGGTGTTTGAATATAGAAATGCAACAGATTTCTGTGCATTGATTTTGTAGCCTGCCACTTTACTGTATTCACTGATGAGTTCTAGAAGTTTTTTGATAGCATTTTTAGGATTTTTCAATATCTATAATCATGTCATCTGCAAATAATGAGAGTTTTACTTCCTCCTTTCCAATTTGGATTCCTTTTATTTCCTTTTCTTGCTCTGGCTAAGACCTCCAGTACAATGTTAAGTAGCAATGGTGAGAGTAGACAACCTTGCCTTGTTCCTGACATAAGAGGAAATGCTTTAAATTTTTCGCCATTGACTATGATGTTGGCTATGGGTTTTTCATATATGGCCTTTATTATGTTGAGGTATGAACCTTCGATTCCCATTTTATGGAGGGTTTTTATCATAAATATGTGTTGGATCTTATCAAGAGCTTTCTCTGCATCTATTGACATGATCATGTGATTTTTCTCTTTGCTCTTGTAGATATGGTGTATGACATTATTTAAATAGATTTACATATGTTGAACCATCCTTGCATCCCTGAGATGAATCCCCCTTTGTAATGATGGATGATCTTTTTAATGCCTTATTGAATTTGGTTTGCTAGTATTTTATTAAGAATTTTTGCATCTATGTTCACTAGAGATATTGATCTGTAATTTTCTTTCTTGGTGACATCTCTGTCAGCTTTTGGTATCAGCGCAATATTAGCTTCATAAAAAGTATTTGGGAGAGTTTCCTGTTCTTCAATATTTTGGAAGAGCTTGAGAAGAATAGGTGTTACTTCTCTGAAGTCTTGGTAGAACTCATTGGAGAAGCCATTTGGTCCTGGACTTTTGTTTTTGGGAAGACTCTTGATTACTTCTTCAATTTCTTTACTTGTTATTGTTCTGTTCAGGTTTTCCAGTTCTTCTGGGTTAAGTCTTAGTAGACTATACCTCTCTAGAAATCTGTCCATGTCCTCAAGGTTGTACATTTTGGTGGTATAGTGCTGTTCATAGTCGTCTCGTATGATATTTAGAATTTCTGTGGTATCTGTTGTAACTTCTCTCTTTCATTTATGATTCTAGTTATGAGTGTTTTCTCCCTTTTTTTCTTTGTGAGTCGCCAATGGCTTGTCAATTTTGTTTAGTTTTTCAGAGAGCTAACTTTTGGTTTTGTTGATCTTCTGGATTGTCTTTGTGTTTTCTTCTTCATTTACTTCCGCTTTAATTATTTCCTTTCTTCTGTTGATTTTTGGCTTTAATTGTTGTTCTTTCTCTAGTTGTTGTAAGTGAAGAGTTAAGTTGTTTATTTGTGATTTTTCTTGTTTCTTGAGAAAGACCTGGATTGCAATGAACTTTCTGCTTAGTACCACTTTTGCTGCATCCTGTAGATTCTGTTAGCTCGTGCCCTCTTTCTCATTTGTCTCTAAGTATTTTTCAAGTTTGTCTTTAATTTCCTCTTTTACCTGAGTCCTTCAGGAGCATATTGCTGAGTTTCCAATTGATTTGGGGTCTTCCAGCTTTCATTTTGTGGTTGATTTCCAATTTCAGGCCATTGTGGTCAGAGAAGATGCTTGGTATGACTTCAATCATTGTAAATTTGTTGAGAGATGCTTTGTATTCCAGCATATGATCTATCCTTGAGAATGTTCCATGAGCACTTGAGAAGAAAGTGAAATCTGTAATTATTGGGTAAAGTGGTTGGCTTATGTTTATTAGACCTATCTGCTCCAGATGGTCATTTAAAGTGGCTGTTTCTCTGTTAATTTTCTGTCTGGTTGTTCTATCCATTGTTGTAAGTGGGATGTTAAAGTCCCCCACTATTATTGTGCTGCTGTCAATGTCTCTCTTCAGGTCTAATAATACTTGCTTGATATATTTTGATATTTTTGTGATGGTAATTTTGTGTGATATTGTGTGATGATAAACTCCTTTAATTTTTGCTTGTCAGAAAAGTTTTTTTTTATCACACCTTCAGTTCTGAATGATAATCTTGCTGGATATAGTATCCTAGGTTGAAAATCCTTTTCTTTCAACACTTTGAATATATCATTCTATTCCCTTCTGGTCTGTAGAGTTTCATTTGAGGAGTTTGCTGACGATCTTATGGGGGCTCCTCTGTATGTGACATGTTTTTCTCTGGCTGCTTTTAATAGTCTTTCTTTATTTTGTATTTTTGACAATTTGATGATGATGTGTCTAGGTGTGTTTCTGTTTGGGTTTTTTTTATTAGGCACTCTTTGAGTTTCATGGATCTGGAAGCTTGCTTCATTTTTCAGACTGAGGAAGTTCTCATCTTTTATATCTTCAAATTTGGTTTCTGCCCCCTTTTCTCCTTTTCTCTCTCTTCAGGGACCCCTATGATGCAAATGTTGTTCTTTCTGATTTTATCCCAGAGGTCTCGCACGCTGTCTCTGATTCTTTGAATTTTTTTTTTTTTTAAATCTCTTTGCTAGTTTGCTTGATTGAGTTCCTCTGGCCTATCATTCAACTCACTGATTCTATTGGAAACTTCATCCATCCTATTGTTGAGTGCTTCTGTTGAATTATTTAATTCAGTCACCGTATCTCTTACCTGTTTGATGTCTTGTTTAATTTCTCTCTTTGCTTCCTGACATTCTCGTTTACGGCCCCTACTGATTTCTGGATCCCCATGAGCATGTTAATCACTGATACTGTAAATTCTTCTTCAGGCAATTTACGTATATGTACTGTATTTAGATTTTCTCCTGGGTTTTTTTATTGGATCCATCATTTCACGTATATTCCTCTGTACCTTTGCTATATTCAGCATTCTTTTAATATCTCTTGAGAGTTCAGTTTCCCTGGTGTTGCATGGGTTTGACTTGCCAAGGATTGGCAATCAGTTTGCAGTTTCGCCTCTACCCACAAGATGGCGCTATCGGGTTGCATTGAGGCATGGGACTGCTGTCTCCCTGTATTCCAGAGGGTGGGACACCCGATGGGTGGGGTTTTTGTGGGCAGAATTGCAGTGGGCGAGATTTCCACTCACTGGACCCCAGGGTCTGGTGTGAAGTGGTTGTGGGAGGGGCTTGATCTGGCTGATTTCTGGTTATGGCCGCCCAGCACAATTTCACGCAAGGGATCTAGCTCAGCTCCTGTTGTGCTAGCTCTCTTTTCACCCTGTCTCAAGTCGTCCATCCATGGCTCTGCATCTCAGCCCCACTGGGCCCTCCTCTAGCCTGCCTCCACAGCTGGTCCTGAAATCTCTAGCCTCCACCCCACCAAGCTACCGGAGACTGAGCTCTGACCCAAATCCAAATCAGCGACTTAGCTGAGAACCGCACCTTCTGGGTGCCCTCACCCACCGTTAGTTGTCAGCTGATCTGTCTCCAACTGAAGTGTCAGTTGTTTCTTGATGTTTGTCTCAGGAAAATAGGTGATTTTTTTGGTTTTTTTCGGTGTCTATAGGGAGCGACCCAAAAGTGCATCCCATCGAGCCACCACCTGGAAGTCGAAATCCACATGACTTTTTCAAAAGTATATTAAAGTTGTATTTATTTAATTATTAATAGACTTAGAAAATAAACCTTTTATGGAAAGGTCATTTAATCCTTGATTCTTCCCTGAAACATTTCAAGTCAATTTACTAACTTCAAGGAATGCAATTCTGAAGGAGATTCGTAAATTGAAACAAACTTATTTATAATGATTAAACATGCTTTGGTATTTGCTTTCTTCGATGTCCTAATGCATATAAGAATTTTATATGAGGACTTTTTCTAATAGACATTTTATTTCCTTGCTTGCAGTTCATTGACAAGAAAATCTCAGTGTATCTGACTTCAGTCATGAAGTCATGCCACTTAACTAGACTGCTGCATTTGTGGCCTGGTCTCTGGTCATTTCTGTCACCTAATGATCCATTAAAATTTCTGCACATTTAATTCGATTAAATATGTGAACACCTGTCTTGAGCAAAACCAGATGAAAGGAATGGACAATGTCGTGGTTGGTTCAGTAGCTCACAGAAGTGGCAGAAATTGATGAATACACAGAATTGGTGACAAAGATCCAAATGTAGCAATTGAGTCCATCACACCTAGTATGAAACACATATTGAGTTTGTGTGCAATATGAACTGATGAATATTCTCGATAATTAATGTAAAAATGAACTCCAACTGTGGAATTACATGGAGTAGAAGATGAAGATACAGTTGATCTATTCTTTGTAACTGCTGGTCTTAAATGAAAGGAATTTCTGCACTGAGTGCAGCACTGATTTCCATCCACTATAGCAGATAGTTCTCTTTAGAAAATACTTATTGTATATTTTCTAGATGCTAAGCAAACCTGAGAATACAAATATATGACAAATACATTGGAAATTTTATGATCTAGAACAAGAGAAACATTTTATAATATAATATTAGAATTGCAATGAGTACTTCAGAATATATTATATTTAGTAGCCTTCTCATCTATAAATGCAGAAAATTAATATGTGTGAATTAATATTGTTCAACTCAAGGTTTTATGAGAATGCATTATTATAGTTATTGTCTTCAAAATAGTTCTTGTGACATAGTGTTAGCAATTATTAGCTCTTGTTCTCATTATGGAAACTCTACACATCCCTTTTTCCTCGTCTCTATATAGTAGCAGCTGCCATTTCATGGATGACGACATTTCACCTATTTTACACAAGTAATAGTTCCTTAATCCTTCAAGTAATGCTCTGAAGTATCTTCTATCAATCTTGATTTCTAAATAGGAAATTTAATGTTTATAAATTCAATGTTTTACCCAATTTTGGCTTTAGTAAGTCCAGAGCTAAAGTTTAGTCTGTGCTTTTCTACTAAACTACACAGTCCTATGTTAGAAGTCACTATAGAGAACTGAGATGAAGTGGCTGAGTTCTCCCTCAAATTTATTCTTTGGGAGATTGAATCTTTTAATCCATTCTTTGTTCCTCTTTGGAGCAAAGAAAGGAATTAAGATATATAATTACTATAACTTAAAGGATAAAGGAAAAATATGCAAAGTCAACTCAATGTGTTTTCTACCATTTTGTCTCTTTCTGACCTATAGAAAAAAATTAGAGTATGGGGCCCTCCATGAAACTGTACTTAAGTGTTATAACTAACAAATTAAAAGGTTGAAGACACATCTGTATTTCTATGTGCACTGTATAACATTTATAAAACATTCAAAAGCACTGAGCAAACAGAAGAAAACTGGATAAATGTGACTCTGTGGAACAGGAATGAGTGAAACATAGGAAGTGGCAGACATTGACTGGGCAGGTCTATACTTATAACCCTGACCACCCTACTCCTCTTAAGTTTCCTCTACATGTTTTTCTAAAAGTAGCTAAATGTGATTGAAAATGCTTTTTTAACAATGCTCAGTTGTTTTATAGAATGGGAACCTGCGTTTAGTTCCATTGTTTTAAAACTTAAATATGTATGTGTGTGCATACATATATTCACACATGAGTTATAGTTATACACACACTCTTTTTTAAAAAGGTAGTGCATTGCTAAAATTTATCAAACGACTAGCTGTGTGCCAGTACTATTCTATGTACTCATATTATTTCATTCACTCTTTAAAGCAACTCTAAGAGATGGATAATAGCATCCCATTTTTACAAATGAGGAAATTGAGGCCCAATAACTTTAAGTTACATTTCCAAAATAATGAGTTAGCAAAATATACCAGATCATAAAGCTAGTAAAAGTGAGAAACATGGCAGCCAAAAAAGTCTTGATGTTTTTAAGCATTTTATTAGCCTGCTCCCCATATTCTTCAGAAAATGTGGAAAATAAGTGATAAAATAAAAGTCATCCATAAGTGCGTTGCTGAGAGATAGCTAGTCTGTATTTTTAAAGTTCTGAATACAGATAAATACTATGCCAGTGCAAAGTTTTCATAATTTTACTTGAGATATCCTGATTCGCAATTTTAAATATCTTAAGCTATTTGAAAATTTGACTTCTTACTTTTCTATGGCATATCATAATTTATTTAGCTATTTTTCTATATTTCAGAATTTACATTGCTCTCATTGTTTTTTTAACCATAGAAATACTGCACTGACTTCTTAGGGTTTAAAACTTCTTATGCAATTATTTTAAACTAACTTTTAGGATATAGTCTTAGGAATAGAATTTCTATGTCAAAGATATCATTTTATTTTAAAGCTCCAGATTTTTTGAATAAAAATTTATTTGCAACATCGATGAGGTTTTCTATTTTTCTGCCTGTTAATTCCTTCTGTAGTGACTTTCACCCTTGAAGAATCTGAAATTTCCAGTCAGAGGACAAATTAACTTTCTAGAGGAGGCCAACTCTTACTGTTGTTATTAGTTTGACAAGTTAAAGTAGTGTTTGTAATATTTGCACTGTGTTTCCTCCCAAGTTAGCTATTTTACTCCTTGTGTTTTATTCCTTTGTGTTCTTTGATGCTTTCTGGATCCAGAATTCTGTCTGTGTGACCACTTATTCCACAAAATCTGGCTCTTCTTGGCTTCTGCCAGTCTCTCTCCTTCAGGCTTTCATGTGCTTGCTGACTCACAATATCATTCAAATGAGGCTTTTATCTCCTGATTCAAGCTAAATCTATTTCTTTGCTATCTTCTCTAGTGTTTAAAATTTTTTTATTTCATTTTTTCTTTTTCTTTTTCTTTTTCGGTCTGGGAAAAAGGTCATGCCTTTGAGGACAGCTGTGTTTTCCCAAATACCCTGACATCTGGATGCATGGCTCTATGACCAGGCTTTTATTGGCAATTGCTTTATAACATATCATGTTTAGGCAAGAGGGAAAGGGAAAATCTTCCAACCCACATAATATCTTACAGTCATAACTTGAGAAGAAACCATGATCCTGGAGATAAGTAGGACTGTAATTATACTCATAATCATAAATCAACACTTACAAACTCATGGTGAAGAGATAATCTCCACTTTTCAATTGCAGGTTTGGTGCTAAATCCACATTGTGAACAACAGGTAGGGTAAGGTAGTTGGCAAACAAATCTCAGCTTTTTCATGAAAAGACCAGAGGTAAAATGTGTCAATTGTATGATGATGAGTGGGAAATAGACTTTTGGTGACAAGTATAATCTAATGTAGAGAATTTGATACATATCTGTATACCTGAAACCTATGTAATTTTATAAACCAATATTACATCAAGGAAAAAAAAAAGATCAGGAAGGACTCAATATGTTGTAAAGACAATGATCTTGGGAGCATGCAGAAGACTACTGAATACCTACCACATTGTTCATGACCTCTTCCTATTTGGATGAGATATCTAATAATAATATAACATTATAATATAATATGTAATACATATTACACACACACACACACACACACACATATATATATAGATAGATAGATATATACATAGTAATATCAGTCCCATAGAAATAGGGATAAGAGAGAGTAGAATCCTATGTATCAAGAAGACAGGAGTCTTGGCATGCTTAGTGGCTTAGTGGCTAAGTCCATAGCCTCTGGCAGGTGTAGACCACATACATCCTAAGAACCCAGGTTTGCCACCTGGGCCAGGTAGAAAATAACCAAGATGGAAAACTAAATAAAATGAATATTTCCTCCTCTTTCTTTCTGCCTGCATTCTCACTTTCTTTCCTGCCTGCACCTTTCCTTTAGAAAGGAAGAAAGAAAGAAAGAGAGGGAGAGGGAGAGAGAGAGAGAGAGAGAGAGAGAGAGAGAGAGAGAGAGAGAGAGAGAGAGAGAGAAGGAGGGGGGAGGGAGGAAAGAAGGAAGGAAAAAAGAAGGAAGGAAGGAAGGTAGCAATCTAGTCCCAACCTTGACAACTACTTTACATATTTGAATGTTCCTTTAACTTTCGTTTCTCAATATCAAATGTAAATAATCAGAAAAGACTATATAAATTAAAAGCAATCTGTTCATGTCAGGTTCTTCATCTGAAGAAAAGGTGGAAATGAAAGTAAATCACTGTTTAACTTGCAACTCATGTCATTTTTATGTGTCTTTGTGCTTCAACATTAATATTTACAAGACTATTTTGAAATAGTGGAGGCAAAGGAAGGATGTCCTATAATATAGCAGTTGAAACCACTCTAAAATGTGGTCCAGTGAAGGCATTAGCAGAGATCAAGAATTTGTAAAAATGTTAATTGATGGCATTTCATTTTTTCAGATTATTCAAGTCCCCAAAGAAGAAAAATATTCATTCTGTCACTACAGATTGGTACATTTTCGTAACCATGGAAAAAAGACTATTTGGTCTTTTCCAAAACACTTTTTAAAATTTTCTCTATATATGTGAGTAAAATTAGTAAAATTTCTTAGCAAATAAAGTATCCTGGCTGGGGCACAAGTAGTTAGGAGATGTTGCCAACTGAGAGCTTGAAAAATTTAAGAATTCATTTAAAAATAACTTAATTGCTTATGAGCAAAACCTTGACCTTATATATGAAAAACTAGACTATAAAATGGATTAAATGTGGACTATAGTTTAATTGAAGGCCAAACAGAATAAGTAAAATCTATTTTAAACATTATTTTGTAAGGTGCTGTTGTAGCAGAAAGTTCCTCAGAAACTTAAGCATTATACAGTTTGCCAAAGTATGCTATTATCATTTAATTTTCATGTCTAGTATGCTGATTAGTTATTATTCTAATATGAAAAAGAAAAACATATAAATTAGAAGATCTCCAGAGATCTTGTAAATCAGTACATGGAAAAATATACTGAAAAAGAATTTCTCATCTTTTTATTTGACAGAGAAATAGTGAAATAAAATATTAGGCTGCAGACCTAGGTTTGAATTTTCTGTCAAGTTCCAACTTATATTCTTAAATTTTTCATCTAAGGTGGTCTGTTAGTTTTTGAAATGTTTTTGCTTTAGAAATAATGTCATGAATGGTAGATGACTTTACAGAATACCTTACTCCTCTATATGCACTTATATAGGCACACACATCTTCACTTGTCCAGATCTCAAATGTGAAGCAATATGGTATAGCACAGGTTTTGCGATAGAATACGGTAATAACTCACCAAAAATGGTTATGGACCAAATTAGTTGCCTTAGGATATTTGAATAATTTTTTATTGTCATTTCTGATTTGAAAATGGAAATAATGGAAACTCCATAGAGTGATTGGTTGTAAGTATTAAGTAGACAAAGGCAAAGTAACTGAAAGTTTTTATATTGCAAAGTGTGACAAAATATTAATTAATTAATTAATTAATTAATTAGTATACTGTAATACTCTGTGGTTCAACTACTCTTTGGATTAAATCACCCATTGTAAAAGATGTAGGGAACTGTCACTGATAATGTCTCTATGGAGGAAAGTGCATTATGTGGCAAGAAGGAGCTGCAGTCATTCAAGAAGTACAATATTCCCAGTTGTATTGCTGCTAGTCAGCTGTCTGGCCAACAGAAATATTTCTTCACTGCCTCCCCTCTTTTTTCCCAATGTTGTGATCCCTACCTCCCAGAAAGTGATGCATTTCTGTTCTCATTCCTCTGATAGGCCCATATTCTATGTTTACTGTAGTACCCTCCTTACTTTCATAACTCTTCTCTCCATTCTTCAGTTATTTAATACATATGGGATATGTTTTTTTTCTGTTAGATTCCTAATTGTTGGGAGACAAGACCTATATTTTTCAACTACAGGCAAAGTATCCAATACAATCCTCAGCACAAAATTAGTGCTTGACAAATACTAAGTACAAGGTAGGAGGGCACTTTCCAGGTAGTGAGTGCTATCATAAAGCTAGAAGATGAAAATGAGCTTGTTGCCTCCAAGGGTATTTTCTAGATCCTAATGACTGCATTGAAAATGAAGGAAAGGCAGCAAGACTGAAACCACAGGAGTGGTAATGACCAGATCTATGAGTAATAGCTAAGCCTGAAGGTACTTGAGAAGCAAGCCACCTTGACTTAATTTTTAATGAGAGCTTATTCTTAATAAGAGCTTATTTATCAGTACTAACACACTGTCTGGCATATAAGTAGCTTCCAAAAAAGATTTGTTAAGTAAATACACTTAATAATAATAATTTAGGCAATAACTACCACATAGTGAATATTTATAGTTTTTGGTTATACTAAGTGTTTCGCATGCATTATCTCATTTAATCTCTTCAAAAAACATATAGAGAAGTTACTGATAGTATCAGTATCCCATTTTACTGACAAAATTAGGTTTAGAAAGATTCAGTCATTCATACAAGGTCACATAATTCAAAGCTTATGTTTTCAAGTGGAGTTGGTGATCAATCGCATTGTAATAGGTTAACCATAATGACTGTAAAAATATCTTCAGTAAAAATTACTCCTTTCTGGGAATTTGTAAATGTTCATTCTGGTAATAATTTGAATTTCAATTATTTTAATGATGAAAGTTCAGAAATGATTCCACAGATTCTATTGGTTTCTATGATTCAAATTACTCCCTTGCAGTGATGTCTTTTTATATTCGGTGCATGATGTTTGAGATACATAAGTGCATGACATAGGGAAGGAAGAATTTCTTTTGCAGTCATAAAAGATAGACCCAGTTTGGTAAAACACTTCACAATGGAATTCATTCTAATGATTCTCTGAAGTCATGAGCAGAAGTTGCTCACAAATAATAATCTTTACTTTTTGTGTGAACAAGTTCTATTTCTTCTACTTTCCAGATGACACAAGTTCACTCTTCAAACACTTCAGTTTTTTTTTTCCAAGTAAGCTTAGTGTGTATCCTAAGCAAGTATGACCTTTGAGCCCACCAAAGCATGTTTCCTGAGTGGTACTGTTTGTCTGGGCTGCAGGATCAACATGTTAGTTATCAGCTCCTTTTAGGACTTGCCCCAGGTCTACAGTGGAGGATTTTGGGATGAGGAGGACCTTATTCTTATATAACTTTTTGAAAAAAAGACGTCACCTCTGCATATTCATGATAGCCTGATTTTCTCTTCACTGTAAGCCCAATCTTGAAAGAATAAAAAATGGACACAGTCATTCCATTATTGATCTGGAACTCACCTAGTTTACTTCTCCAACTTAGTTTTGTAAATTTCTCACTGGAAAAATATTCACACATGTATAATCTGTTATTGTCCTAGGAACACACTATGATTGATATCAAAGGGTAGTCTGACCATTTGAATTGAAAAGAAAGAAGAGAGGCTTTATAAAATAAATTACTTATAAATGAACAATTGTATCACTCTACATATTCACGTCTAATAGCATGCTATAATTGGTTAAATCTGAAAGTACTCTGTCTTCCAAATAACTCTAAAACAACATTTAAAAAATCATTGCAAGCAGAGTCCACCTTAGGCTAAAATTTGTATTCAGTGAGAATGGAGTCTTACTTGTGTTTTTCAATTGTATTCTATCTCTTTCTAGTTGGTGACTAGAACATATCTTTATGTTAGAGCATTATATAAAAATCCTTCCTTTTAGGGCCAGTGTCTTTCTGTTGCAAAGCTGTCAGATCAAGGTGTAGTACAAATTTGTTTTCTAATCAACTGCTGCATTATTCCAAATTCAGTATACCCAGATGTTACTCTGTTCTCTTGAGGAAGCATATTCTTTGTCATTCTTCTTCTGATCTTCTTAAGCAGGATGTCTACAGCATATTCCAAGTATGTAAGTAGTGATAGTACCCAGCGTAACTATGCCTTAGGATAGAAGGGGAGAGAATTTGCCAACAAAAATCCACCTTCTCACTTTTGGGTACCCTTGTTTCAGAGATGTTCCAGGACATAAAGCAAGAGATGTGATGTGTAACTAATGCCAAGTGCTATCAAGTTATACCTGTACAGAGCAGTTTATTGTTGCCTGCATGACTGAGTAAATGGTGGGTTAAAGGGATATGAGGAAGCACACAACTAAATACAAAATTATAATTATAATAAGTAACGTAAAAGTTTATAACTGTATGGGAATAGTTTTGCTTGGTGCAGAAAACAAAAGTAAGAATTCTGATGGATTTTTTTTTCTGGCGAAATGTGTAATATATTTTCCTTGATACAGAATGCATATAAGAAAATAATACGAGCGTGGAAATGGGCAGGATTCCTCCATGAAATGTTCTGTCTGTCCACACTTCCCACTTCTTGATACTTTTGCATTATTACTTTTGGTAACAGTTTGTTGTTATCTAAGAATGTGGCCAAGAAAAGCACATTGTGGTTTCAGTGATAAAGTTTCTTATTCACCTAATCTGATAACTTACACTGAATCAATATGTGATCCTTGCTGGGTGTTTAGGTAATTCCCCTGTCTTTCCAATGAACTGTGGGTGATACCTTATGGTTGGTGTGGATCCGCGCCTGAGTTACTTCTCTGCTTGTTAACGGCAAAGGGAGAGTAGCCAAGTCATTCATGGGTTAGAGATAAAGCTTTACACAACATTACTGATGGGAGGAAATGAAAAAAAGTCAGAGAAAAAGGGAGAAGAAAAGAATTGCCATCAGCAGATAAGAAACACCACACTTAGATGTAGCGGACGTAATCATCTCTGTGTCAAACAGGCTGTGGTTATATAATGAATTAAGCATTCCAATACCACCTTGAATAGGCAAACTTTGTCCTAGTTTTCGAGTTTTAGTACAGAGAACGTCTTCTCATCAGAGTCAAGGTCATAGATGCTACTTTTCTACATACTACCCCCTACAACTTCCTGACTTATGAATATTGACCAATTAAGATAAGAAAAAGTGAATTGGATGAGAGCCCAACTTAGCACCCTTACTAATGCTAATTGATAGTATAAACTGTGGCTTATATATGTGAATAAGTGAACTTTCTAATACTGAACCCCAAAATTAGACCAATTTATCTAAGTAGTCACAAGCTGAATTAGAAAATCTCAGACACTCTGTGGAATAAACTATTTCCATACATCCACCAGTCTACACTATTTCCTCTAGGTGGGCAGATGGCTCCCGTAGAAAAGGTAAGAGGGAAAAGTTATGCTCTGCAAATCCAATTGGCCAATATGAACTCACCAAAATAAGTCGAATTTCCTTTCAGAAGCAGAGAAACCAGGTTAACTTTATAATATACTTTTTTTTCTCCATAGGTAGATCTGCCATGAGGGAGTAGGGGACAATTTTATAGGTAAAAGACCTGATCTTCTGAACAGTACAGCTTGAAGCTCAATCTGCACAAGCCCCATCATCTATTTTTTGTGGGCACATTTGCTGCTATATCTTTTACTATGACTCCTTCTGTTACAATAAATTTTGACTTTGTTGAGTCAGTATTGAGATTAATAAAGAAAGGTTTATGAAGGAACTAACATTTATGAATAAGGTTTTATATCCATTTGTTTACTAAGTAAGGAAGTAGAGCTTCAAATATACTAAGATTCATAATATATTTCAGTGATTATAAGAAGCTTATTTTACCATCTCTGAAATTATGTTATACTTATCACTGAGGGAAACAGATTACTTGACAGATTTTTAGCATTCTAAATGGTATGTATAATAATTTATTAGATTTGATAAGTAACTTATAAATGACTAGACTAGAATTTATCATTGCAGTTGATTTTAAACTTTTGATTATTTTCTGGACCGCAACAAACTTTTCCTGAATAAAGAAGTAAAGAAAGTAAGCAATTAAGGAAACCCATGTTTTATATTCTAGGAAGATGATTTCCACTTTTCTCCTATTCATTTCATATGTTGTCAGGCAATGTGGCATTCAGTCTCACTTGATCACATCTGTATAGAATTATGCTCCTTGGGAGTCAAATTCCTTCTTTCCCTTTGAACTGAAGCCACTAAATGAGTTATTTGAAGAGGACTGATGAAATGTGTTTGCTATCACAAGTTGAACTAATGTTGATTGTATATTCCAGCATCTGGGCCTCATTAGAAAAATAAACTGGGCTACCACACTACTTTGTATAAACTCTACTTAAGTGGAATGTGAGGGGAAAGACTTGGGAACTTTTTTATTGCTCAAGACTATTCTCCCCGCTGCAGTTAAGAAATGTGGGAAATAACTGAAGGGATTGTTTTATAGTTGGTTTCTCAAGCAATACTCTGAAATATTTTTCAATTAAATACATCTTATCATTTGCTTTCTGCAAAGCATGAATTAATTACTTCAGACAATAAGACCTGTTACATACCAATAAGACTCTAACATGATTAAAAAAAGAGAAGTGCTCAGTGCACTTGTGACTAATAGGAGAGTCAGAGTGTCAGGGAGATGATATCAGGTTCTGATGAAGGAAGAAATCACATATGCATAAAAAAAATCAAACAAAGCACTAGGAAGCAATGGCAGAGTTTTAAATGCTTGGACAGAATTTTTTTTAAGTAAAATGAAATTGATACTTCTGGATTCCAATGGTAGACTAGGTTATTTGGAGTCATACTCCAACAGAAAACAAGTGAACATGGCAGATAAACTATTTTTCAAATCTTTTAAAATTTGAATAGCCAAACAATAAGAAAAGATTACACTTAGAATTAAAGAAAATCAGTTCTCATATAAATAAGTGAAATATGAAAGAGCCTTTTGTCCCTGTGGTGATTTGCTAGTTCCCTCAAATCTGAACTTTTAATTTTTTTTACTCATATATAATGACCAAAACTAATAGGATACTGATTTTGGTAAGCTCATAACTCAGGAAACTGCACAACCAAATTAAACTAGCCCTCAGTCTTATTTCATATTGGATGGTTAATTCTGGGTAATGTTAGCAAATTTTAAGATTTAAGGTGGTCTTCTACTGGTAGCAATTTGGAGCACATATCCACTTGAAGAAGGGCAATGGGCAGCATACAAACACACACCAGCATCAAGACAATACACTTTACTAGCCATTAATATGAATCTGACTATGTCAATGCAGGAACTGAGAGTATGCAAGGGCATGTGTTGGTGGCACTATAATGTGATGCTTTCTTTTATCTATTACCTCTCTTTTAACTGATACCTTTAATGACAAAGCATCTGTCCATATTTTCGATTTTCTCCAATCTAGACACTAGGTAAATATTTAAATTAAGAATCTTTAGTTAAAATTTTAGCTATATTACTGTTTTTATTGCCATATAATAGTTTCTCTTATTTTAGTAGTATCGAGTATTAAATCATTTAAAATAATTCATATCTTCAAAATAACACTAATCATGAATCAATGCTCTTGAAGAGCTTATAATAAAAAAAGCAACTTTCTCATAGAAAGTATGACAGACATTTTTCCTCAATTTGGATTCTCATAAAGTGTCACATACCTGGTGTACTCACATTGCAGCCAGGGTCATTAGTCCTTTGAAATACAAATATACAATAGGAGGTTATGAGGTTTATTTTCCCCAGTCTTCATCACTGTATCATCTTTAACTTGTTGATTTTTAAATGCTGGAATGTGCAGAGTTCATTCTGGGACATCTCCATTTTATCTGCAATCAAGACCTAGGTTAGCTTTTCCATTTCTAGGGCTGTATTCCCACTTGTAAACTGATGATGTTTCCAGTCACTTCTCCACTTCTCACTTTTTCTCCAGCATCAGAGCAGATGTTGCAGCTGTACAACATCTTCACTTAGATACCTAACATCCATCTCAAATCTTTTATAATCCAACATAATTCTAGTTACACTCAACACAAAGTTACTTAGCCCTAGTTTTTATTTAGCAAAAGGTACCACCATTCACTCAGTTTCTAAGACCAAAATTCTGTTGCCTGCCTTGATTCTTCACTTTTCCCCCCTCACAATGCATCAAATCCATCAGCAGATGATGCTGACTCTATCTTCAGAAATAACATTCAGTATATTCTGCCTGGTCACCTCCTTAGTCCAAACCACTGTCACTGTATTATATGAACTGTTATAGTAGTCACCAAACACGCCTCTTCGCTTCCACTCTTGCTCCCCATTCTCACCATCTGTACTCTAGCCAGAGCAAAATTTTTATTTGATTTAAGCATTTTATTTTATTAAAATTACACTGAAAACAATATATAGGTTTTAGGTATGCATCTTTGTAAATGAACATCTGTACATAATACATTAAGTTCATGATCACAGTTCTGTTCTATCCTTCACCTTATAATAGGGTACCATTTTTAATTGAAACAAAACATTTCACTCTTTTGCTCTAAATCCTTCTTGCTACACTAAATATAAAATCTAAATATTTTCCACTGGAGCAAAGTCCTTTGTTAGATGCCCTGACTACCACTTCAGCTTCATTTCCAAGACCCTTCCTCTTATTTAAATCCACAATGTCAACCTTTATTCCCCCCTTTCTCTTCCTAGAATTTGCACTCAGAGTTTAAGTCCAGGAACTTTGCTCTCGTTCTTCCATCTACCAGGAGTGCTCTTCCACTAGGTAGTCACGGGACTTGCTCCCACACTTTATTTGGCTTTCTCTTAAAGTATTCCCTGCTCAGAAAAGTCTTCTAGCAGCCTTGTCCATTTATTTTCATTCCTTGTCCTATCTTTTGACAAAATATACTATAATATAAGCTGATATTTGTGATAGATTTATTTGCTATTGTTCTGTCTTCCCCATGATTAGATAAGTACCATGAGGACAGAACTTTTGGTATTCTCTAGTTTCTAGAAACAGGTTAGGCAAATGGAGGCACTCAACTTTTTATCTGTGGAATTATTGAATGAATGAATGAGTGAATGTAGAAATGCCAGGGTTTTACGTTATACAAAATAGAGTCTTCATTCTGTAGAATGGCTCAAGATAGTGAAAGATTTTACTTTCTCTTCATTTTCTAGAATCTGGCGTAATAAACTGGTTAAAATTGAACTGTTCTTCATTCATTCTGCATAACAAAGCGATTAAATCTCAGTGCCCTATTGCTCATGAGATTGATAACCTATACCTTCTTCATAAGATTGTTGTGAAATTAAATAACCTAATGTAAAAAAGAGCGTATTAAGGTCCATGGCATTTAGTAAGTGTTCAATAAGTATTGTCATGCACCATTATTGTTAGTGATCATATTATTACTTTAAATTTAGTGTTTCATTTTATACTATATTAACAGGAATGAGTTAATTTTACTCTCTGTATCTCATATAAACAAGTACATTCATTGCTACTGTTATATTTATTCTGTTTGATGTAGGTAGTCTATCTTCACTATACACAGAGGTGTGAAGAAACAACAATAATTATACAAGTTGCAGTTATGCAAAGCTGTCTTCATTTGGAACAAATTACGATCTTTTTCATAACCTTTAAATTTTTGTCAAAACATTAAAATATCTCTTATCAGCTATAAATATATAGGGAAATGAAAAGTAACAGTATAGCTTATTTATTGCATTGTAGTTTTAAACATTGTGTGGAAGTATTTAATTTCTTTGTAAAAATATATATCAAAGCATATCAGTTCAAACAATGCTTGCTTTCTTCTTATTGAATAATTTATAATATAAACAGAATCTTTTTTATGCCTTGGCTGTTAGATTCCTTTCTAAATTTGAATCAACCTTTATCATTCTATTCTCTGCAATTTTAATGTCATGAAATACTAGGAAGTTACTTTACTGTAAAGTGGGTTTTATTTGTTGTTTTTGTTGCTGTTGATGTTTTGTTTTGCTTTGCTTTCTTCTGTTTTTAACCAGGGTCATTTCCTTTGGGATAGGGTCATCCTTTTCACTACAGTCACTCTGTCATTCGTCAGTAATTTCACCATTTCACTGTTTCTAAGCTTCCCCTGGCTGCATTGCTGGAGTCTTTCAGAAGACTGTATTGTCAACATTCCACGGCAGTAATTTCTTCATTCTTGATTTGAATTTCACATCCTATGTTATCACTTTTCTTTTATTTGTGTACTTTCTTCTTTGTTAGCCAAAGAAGATGATCTTCCAATGATCTGTTTTTGTAAAATATACTGCGGTTATCACTGGGAAGACAACGGGGACCATGCTTGGCCGCATGGCTACGTTACTGTGGGCATGCACTACTGACGTGAGGTGACCAACCACCAATAGACTTTGTAAGAAGTGTTGTGATTGTCATCGATCATGATGTTCATCAGTCACTTATGTAGTACCTTTTTTTTAAAAAGAGAAGGAAAGGAGGAAGTAGTATTTTTAAAGATGTAAGAAAAAAGAAAAGGAAACACTTCAATGTTTTTATTTATTTAATTTTGCTTATCCCTCTTGCTCCTCTCCTGGAACCAGGTTCTTGGACTTTACATGGTCCATGCCTCAGCAGTTCTCTTAGCACCTGAGCCACCCAGGCAAACTACAGAGTTATGTGCAAGGTAAAGGACTAGCAGCAAAGTTTGTATTTTATGCGATTGATCACAGTTATCCCAGGAAGTGAAGCTTAACCTGTATTATGGGATAGGAGTTATTTAACTAAATTATACTACCTTAAGTTTTTGCATCCAGAAAGCAGAACCATGCAAACTAAGGGCTGTCAGTATATTAGGCTGATGTTCATTATTGTATTTTTCTGCCAGAATTGTGTGTCAAATGAAGATATTCCTTAGCTATAGTTGTTTTATTCTTCATGGTTTAGATGTCTCACTTCTTTTTGTGTCAGTAACTTTGAAAGAGCTTTTTATGGTGGTTGTCTTTTTGCCTTTGATATATTTCATAAATATAAAAGTCTTACATTGGAATTTTAAAGTGGCAAAGTATTTGTGCTATTTCTCTGTGAACCTGTCTAGTCCTGGACGTCCAACAGTGGAGTTTTGAAAAATGTAAATCAGCTGTTGAAGAGTTGGGTATTGAATGTTGATTCTCCATATTTTAAAGCAATCTGTCTTCTTTTCCTTCTCCTCCCCCTCCTTTTCCTCTTCTCCCTCATTCTCCTTCTCTTTCCTGTTCTCTCCTGCAAAAACATATTTTTGAAAAGATTTTCCTATTCAATACCCCTCCTCCATGAAATTCTCAAATCATAGTGTATCTTTTTATGTACTCCTTTGGAAGACCATGAACCAGTGTAATAGCTAAGATTACTTTACTTTTTAAGAAACAATTTTTTGCCCTCCTTAGAGGCAATATCACTTTTTTGAAGATGCTTGCTTTTTTTTTTTTGTTTTTTTTTTTAAGTATTGAGATTACTTTGAGTTACAAAATAAAACAAGTCTAAACATGCAGGCTAACCATTCATCAAATTGACTACATACCATGCTCCTCACCAATTACTGAAAATTCTCCTCCACTGTCCGTTGGACCTCCAGGATGACTTGCTCCTGCCCCTTGTTTCGCTGCTGGTAGACTGTTCCATTGTAATTGTCTGAGGATTGGTTTTATTTAGTTTCTTCACTTGCTTTGTTTCTGCAATCATCTAGTATTTGCCTTTCTCCTTCTGACTTATTTTACTTAGTATAATTCCTTCTAGTTTTATGTTGTTGAAAATGACAGGATTTCATCTTGCTCAAGACTGTTTAGTATTCCACTGTATATGTATACTCTATCTGATTTATTCATTTTTCTCACAGTGGTCACTTGTATATAATGCTGCAATATAGGAGACTGCATATACCTCTGTAATTTAGTGTTTTGGGGTTAAGTACCCAGAAGTGGGGTGATGGGAGTGTATGGAATTTCCATTCTCAATTTTTCAAAGAAACTCCATACTGCTTTTCATAAAGGATGAACCACTTTACACTCTCACCAACAACGTAAAGGAGTTCCTTTTTCTCCACATCCTCATGACCATTTATTATTTCCAGTTCTTTAGATAATAGCCATTGTCACAGCTGAGATAATATATCATTATTTTGATTTCTATTTCCCTAATAACAAGGGAGGAGGAACATCTTTTCATGTGTCCATTGGCCATCTGTATGTCTTCTTTTGAGATATGTTTGTTCAACTCTTTTTCCCATTTTTTGACTGGGTTGTTTGATTTTCTGTTTTTGGTTTTATCACTTCTTTATATATTATAGGTATTAGTCTCTTATCATATGTATGTACAAATATCTTCTCCCAGTCAGTAGGATGTCTTTTCAGTTCTGTGGTAGTTTCCTTTTCTGTGCAGATACTTTTTAATTGGATTTAGTACCATTTGTTTATTTTTGTTTTTGTTTCCCTTGGTGCTGAAATTGAGTCTTCCAAGACCTTACTAAGACTGATGTCATGGAATGTATTTCTATGTTTTCTTCTAAGTATTTTATGGTTTCTAATCTTACATCCAAATCTTTGATCCATTTTTAATTAATATTTTGTATGGTATTAGAAAGTGGTCTAGATTCATTCTTTTATATGTTGAGTTTTCCCAACATATTTGTTGACAAGACTTTCCTTTCTTCATGTACACAAAAAAATGAAAAGGTGAATCTTCACTAAAACATGAATGCATTTTAAAAAAGATCTGAGAGCACCAGCCTATACTTCAGAATAGACTGTTTAAATTAACAGTGTTACATACCTCTAATGAAACATTATTCCTCTGTCACCCTGAGTAAGAAAACAGACCTTGATTGGATGAGGACAGGAGAAGAAAATCTGTCAATAATGACACTTAAGTCCCTGGCATAGACAACTGGATGACTTAGTATAATAAAATAGAAAAACAGGAACAGCAGATCTAGGGAAGAAGATGCATGCACCTCCACCCTGTGAGCTCTCTGGCCCATAAGGTTAGGGTAATGTTAGGTAAATGTGTGTTTTATGGTGGGGATGGTGATAAGAGGTGCAAGTACAATTTTTTTTTCAGCAGTGCCAATGATGGAGTCTCAAGGGAAGATAAAAATCTCAGTGTGAATGATGAGTTCTGGAAGGAGATTTGAATACATTAAAATAACACACTTCTTGTTGGCAGGAAGAAGAAAATTCCAGAAGACAGGTATGTGTCCAGAGCAAGATTACAGTTTCAGATGATCCAGTGAATGGAGGCTAGCAGAGCTGGCAAGGAATAACAGTCAGAATCTGATAAACTACTGAATCAGAGGAAGAAGTACACCAAACCCAGAAATGCACAGGAGATATCTTTCTAAAGTTTTTAGATCTCAGCATTCCATAGAGTTTGGGTGCAGCCAGGGTGGAGCTGGTCTTTCTAACTGAAACAGAAGAAATGCGGGTAATTGTGGATAAAAATCAGAATTCCTGCCATTATGTCTTGACTCTGCCACTAGCTTCTGTATACTTTTGGAAAGTCACTTAAATTTGGGTTGATGTAAAAACTTCCCCTATAAAATGAGTAAAATGTGAAGATACTACAATTTTAACATATTATATGGATGAGGAGTAAATATCATCCTTAGGTGAGCATGCAGGAAGAGAGAGGAAGAGAGAGGAGGAAGAAGCATTTTATTTATTTTATTTAGCTGTTTATATTTGTTGTTTACACACTGGAACCAAGACTGGAACTTCCTAAGTATGTGGCCTGCGTGCCTTTGGAGATGATTGACCTAATGGCTACTCCACCAGGCCACATCTAGTAGATTTATTTCTGTTGAAGGCTTTGACTTTATAAAAGATTTTTTACTACAACTCTCAGATTTACAAGAATCCACAATCATGTTATAGGTCCTAATGTTCAATTAAAATGTCAGCATCTAGGTTATTGAAGAGCAGTCATCTTCAAGCCTCATCCTGCTCAATCCACTGCAACTGCCTATGGTATTTCCTCTTGTTTCTGTTTCCTATTTTTTTTAAAGAGGGAACAATAGAAAGAAAGGTGAAAGGAGGGAAGGAAAGAAGGAAGGAAGATTTGCAGAAAGAAGCATTCTAAAAAAAGGGAAAAAGGGAGAGAAGGAAGAAGCATACTTATTCATTTATTTTGTTTTTTCATCCCAGTTCTGGGCTTGTGAACTCAGGTTTGGGCTTTTTATATGGTCCTTATGCCAGCATCTCGGCCACCTGAGCCATAGGTGTCCGCACCCCGTTTCCTTTTTTTTTTTTTTGTAGAGGAAGCTGGTGGAAGATTCTGAGAGTTTACTTTCTGGGAAATTTGACTTTATTTGAAGAGATGTTCTCAAACCTTATCCAGTATTTCTAAGTGATTTATACTATAAGGGTCTTAGGTTATTTTGAAAAACAACAACAAAAAAAGGATACAGAACCAGAACCACACTCATTTACTCTTCCCTTCATTGTGAGAAGAGTGCTCTCTGAATTTTAGAGAAGCCACATTGCATTATTGGAAATCACCTTCGTTATATGGTGAGGATTGTCCCATTTACCAGGTCTCTGTGGTGTGTCCCCAGTGTCCTGTCTACAGGGATCCAGACTATGACTCAACTGTGCCAACTAGATCACTTTCTCTTATTATCCCTTTCTCAGTTTTTGCAGAAAAGCTGAGAAAATGAGAGATAAAGAAAACCTCAAGCAGACACACAACAGATGTTAAGAGAAAGTTATAATGATTCTTTGTGCTTATAAACAGTCCCTTTCTGCTACAGCTTGAATGTTTGTATCCCTCCAAAATTCCTGTGTCTAAACTCTAATCCCAGTATTTATAGAGGAGTTTATGGGAACTATTTAGGTCATGAGGGTGGAGCCCTAATGACAAGGATTAGTAAACTTGTAAGAAAAAGTCAAAGGGCTAGTTGTCATTTCTTCCCTGTAGGTAGATAGCAAGATGGTCATCTGTAAACCAGGAAGAGAGACTTTACCAAGAGCCTTGTCATAATGGAACCCTGATCTTGGACTTCCAGTCTCCAGAAGTAGAAATAAATAAATAAATAAATAAATAAATAAATAAATAAATAAATAAATAAATAAATGTGTTGTTTAAGTCACTCAGTCCAAGGAAATTGTGTTGACTCGTTCTATCAGGACCTGTTCGCTGGTTCCATAATAACACCACTCATATTTCAACACATTTTTCTTCAGAAACAGTAAAAAAAAAGATGTTTATTCGTTCAATATGGTGTTACATATGCAGAAGTTCTACCAAGAAGTCAAATGATTAAAACATAGAATTATCTCTTTCCCTTCTAGCTCATCTTTCTGAGGCAGCATCCTTGTGATCTTCCCTGAATCTCAATAGTCTTAAAATTGCCCTTAACCCCCAATATTGAATTTAATCAGTTCTACTCTTGGCTGCTGTTATCAATTAGGTTTCTTTTATTTTGCAGCAAATTCTAACAATGTAGGATAATACTACTACATATCTGTAGGACATACTATTTACTTTTTAAACACACTTATTGCAGATCTTATAATGAATAGCTATAGAAAGTATTCCAGTTTTGAAGACTGTAGATAAATAATCCTGTTTTATATTGAGATCGAAGTTGTGGTTGACTAAAATGGAAAGGAGGTTAGAGCCTTTGGAACACAAAAGACTGAACAATCAAGAGTTCAGAATATTGATATGATAATAAAAAAACCCTGATGTCATGAAGATGATATCAAAGGATGAGATAGACAAGAAACCAGTAATTGAATGTCAGCACTGACTAGGAAGTACAGTGAACTAGATGAGAGTGGGAAACAGCATGGAAGAGATAGAATATGTTAAAAAATACTGAACCTAACAGGGAATCTTCCCACCTATAATATGAGTTTCAGAGATTGTTCTTCCTACATAATGGAAATTGCATTATACCTCATCCCTTTACTAATAAGTAGCCTATAACCTGCCTGAAAACAATGTTTAGATCTCCAGAAGGAGCAGAGAAAACAATTCGTAAATTTATGCTTCTTTCAAAGAAGCCTCTGGAGGATGTACAAGCTCATGATGATGCCAAAGTTTGGTGATTTCCATAGAATGTGATTTTCCTTGTGTGGCCATCAGTTAAGGGTTCTGTCATACAAATAAAGAGAGTGACATGTAATTAAACAGACACACAGGATTTGCCCACATATAGTCCCTGGTGGCAACAATAGCAGCAGCAACAACAAACAATAGCAACTAAAAAGTCCATGTACTTAGTAATTATAAAATTAGTAATAGCCATAACCAAACACTTTATACAGTATTATCTCTAGTTCTCCCATAATAAAGTGAAGTAAGAAAAGGTAAAAGCATATAAATCCTCAATGCTAAGTAAATTGTCTAACGTGAATTGATCACTGTCAATTAGAATACTAAATGAAGCTCGGAATTAAGAAACACAAGCTCTTCCCATCAGATCCATTCAGTGACCAAGGTGCCCCTCCAATGAATGGCAAACTGTTCATATCCCTAATTCATATTTTCCTTTTAATTAAAAAACACAACATTTAGTTTTTCCATTATGAGTGGTCACCTCTCTTCTTTCACACTGATATGTGTGTGTATATATATATATATATATGCACATACATGTATGTATCTAATTATACCCCATCATCACATATCTGTCCTTATTGTATCTTCTCCATTGACCATATTGCAAATTCTACTTGGAGGTTAGTTTCCAGAGATGTTTTACCAGAAATAAACTTTTTTTTACAAAGAATGGGAACACTTTTTTTCTTATAACTTCTTTCAACAAATGTATCAATAGCTTGCCTAGATCTGCTTAAAACATCTTCTAGTCATTTTAAATTATTTTATATTCAATGGGAATATTTATAACATAGGTCAACTTGTATATCATGTTAAATAGAAGGTGTGGGCTAATGGTTCTCAAACTTGGAAGCACCTTCAGAATTAACTGGTAGGTCTATTAAGACACAGACTACTGGACTTATCCTCAGAGTTTCTGATTCAGTAAGTTGCAAGAGATACCTGAAAATCTGGATTTTTAATAAGTTGCCAGGTGATTATATTCTACTTGCCTTGGGATCACACTTTCAAATTATATGATATAGGCATATTTTATCTAGGCTTATTATGATTTCATTCTAATAGCAGGTCATGTATATATTTCTAAATATACCTGGAATCAAAAGAAAAGAGAAAAAAATATGAATATAACCCTTGGCATTGATTATACCTGTCCTTGATCATATTGATAATAATCATCACCCATTCAGCTTCAGGATCCAAACAAATTAACTTCCTATTTTTCAATGTAACTCTGAAAAAGAAAAATAGTGTTTTGGTTATATAATAATTATACTTAATAACTGTATATGCATTCATTAAAATTTCTGCCACAGTGAATTTGTACGCTTAAGCAGAATAAACAGACTTTTTAAACTGCATTAATCATATTTTTAAATATGATTTTTAGTCACATCAGTGTATATGATGGAAACTTTTTAATGAGTAAAATTTAAAGAATAACCTTTTTCATATAGTCTTTTGAGATATTGGGCATGCAATGTACAAGGTACAGTCCTAAACTGGAAAAATATACATAAGGGTAATATCTTTCAGTTTGCCACTTAGCAACCACTTATTTGTTCTTTATCATTGTATCCTTGTTAATTTTTTAGCCTTTTGGACCTCATTAAAAATCTCATTTATTATTGGGAGAGAAAGGAAGAGCACAAAGTTTCTATTTAAATTAATTGTTTTCAATTGCATTTAACAAAGCTACAAAACTCTATCCCTCTGAAATTTATTATGAGTATCAGATCATAATAAAATAATGACATCACAATAACTTCTTAAAAATTACCAATGTAAGGATAGTCACAAAATGTCATACATGATAAGGAAAACACAAAAGCATTTTCTCTGAACACAGAAGACATGGGTACCTGCTATCATGACAACCATTTCAACAAAGCTAAAAAGATAAAAGGCATAAGGTATTCAAAGGAGCACATCAAGCTGGCATTAGTCCCAGATGATGTGACTACCCATGTAAAAGATTGATGTTTACAGAATCAATACAAAAGTTAATGTCAAAACATAAATAATGCTGGGATGTGAAATTTTATAAAGTTTTCCTTCATTATAGCATCAAAGTAATGACTAGAAATATGTTTTGAAATGACAAAAATTATATGGAAGACCTTTATGGAGAAAGTATAAGACTTTGTAGACATTAAAAAAGTTGGGAGTTATTCTACAATATTTCAATAGAGAAAATTGACAATCATAAAAATTGCGATAATTTACAATTTAGTCTATAATTTCCAAGAAATTCCATTTAAACTTACAATTTATGCGTGAAAGTGAAAGATGCTCCTAAGATTTATATGGAAGATCAAAAGTTCAAGAAAAGAAGAGCTACTCTGAGGAAGATGGGAGAATTTTCCTTTCCTGATTTGAGAATTATTATAAAATATTAATAATGAAAATGGTATAAAGTATAAACCAATTGATTAATAGGACAGAATAGAAAGAGCAGCTCCTGTTCCTAAATGCTGAGGGAAACTTGATTTCTGAAAGTAGTACTACAGATCAGTTGCAAAAATTCTATTGTAATAGGTAGTATTAGAACAATGGTTGAGTCCAATGGAATAATAAAATAAAACTAGATTATTCCCTCAGTATATACAAAATTAATTCTAGATGGATCAATGCATTAGGATTCTCTTATAAATACATGAACCAGGAGATGTATAAAAATGTTGCTAATAGAAAAATATCTGGAAAGGATCCAAATGCACATCAATAGTGAATTGGATAAGTAGATCTTATATTCATTGATTCAGTATTTCTACAATGGAATACTTAAGTACCAGTTAAACTGAATAAACTATAGCTTAAAAATGCATGAATTGAAGACTACCCTGTTAAATAATAGATGTAAAGCACAGGAGAATACTTTCATCGTGATTCCATTCCATTGAACTGAGGTTCAAAAGCAGGCTTAGTCCACTTGATTTGTAATACTACAGACTGGTGGCTTAAACAAAAAAACATTTATTTCTCTTAGTTGTGGAGGCTGGAAAATTCAAGGTCAAATTGCTGGCTGATCCAATTCTGGTGATGAGGACCTGCTTCCTCAGTCAGAGATGATCATCTTCTCACAGCATCCTTGAGTGTTGGAAGGGTGATGGAGCTCTCTGGAGTGTCTTTTATAAGGTCACTAATTCCATTGATGAGGTCTCCCCCCTCATGACCTAAAACCCTGGCAAAGGTTTGATGTCTTAATGTTATCACTTTGGAGATTAGAAGTTTGATATATTAATTGGGGAAGTCATATTCAGTCCATATATAGAAAAATAAATAATAAGTTTTTTAGGTTTTATACGTAAGTGGTAATACTATTTAAAAAAAATGAAAGCCGTTCAAATAGATATTTATTGGAGGGGGCTGGTGTAAGATTTGGGAGGTCATTAGTTTGCTAGGGTTGCCAAATATGTACTATGTGGCTTTAAAATAACTGAAATTTATTGTCTCATAGTTATGGAGGCTGGAAATCCAAGATAAGGTCTTGGAAGACGTGATTTCTTCTGAGATCTCACACCCTGACTTTCAGGTAGCCACTTTCTTATATCCTCACAGTACTTTTTCCCTGTCTGCCTATATTCTTGGTATCTCTTCCTCTTCTAATAAGGACACTAATCATATTGGATTAGAGTCCAGTCCTATGGCCTAATTTAAATCTGATTGCCTCTTTAAAGTCCCTGTCTCCAAAATGTCACATTCTGATGTCCTAGGGGTTAAGACTTCAACATATAAATTTATG
The DNA here is from genome assembly GCA_004363575.1 of Solenodon paradoxus. Taxonomy (NCBI): domain Eukaryota; kingdom Metazoa; phylum Chordata; class Mammalia; order Eulipotyphla; family Solenodontidae; genus Solenodon; species Solenodon paradoxus. The sequence continues at coordinate 55,150 of RJWH01005859.1, forward strand.
GAAGACACGGTCAGTCCAGAACAGAATTTTCACATGTTCAGGCTCTTGGTGTACTAATTATCTTTGAGATTTTTGGCCTTGGTAGCAAATTAATATTGTCTGTATTATTACTAATCTCTAAACTATATGCATAAACTATATGCCTGTGTGTGTTTGTGTGTGCGTCCATGTGTATATTCTATTGTATATGCTAAGTAGAATCCTAAGAAGATCCACCAACTTTCCCTCCGTAATCTCCAAGAAAGAACTTGAAATGAGATAATATAACATGATTATGTCACATTACATGCCAAAAGGAATTTTGCAGATATAATTGTTACAAATGATTTGACTAACTTAATCCAAAGAGTAATTATTCTAGCAGTCTCACTGTAAATGCACAGGTCTTAAATACAGTTTATCTCTGACTGGTAGCAGAAAAGGTTGTCAGAGAGATTTGAAGCATGAGATAAATTCAGTGTGAGGCAGATTCTCAATTCTAATATGAAAGGAGCTATGAGGGAAGAGCTGACAGCAGCCTCTAGGACCTGAGAGGGACCCTGAGGAGCTGAGAGGGACCCTGAGGTAATGTCACAAAAAATAAGGGAGCAACTTAATTCAATAATATGAATGATCTTGGAAGTGGATTCAGCCTATAGGCTCAATTAAGATTTCAGCCCAGTGTTTACTTGTAAATATGCATTGACGTCCAAGTCCACTCAGAAGAATTTAAGCTTTAACCATGCTCTCATATGAGAGCCTTTTATTCTTTGAAGAGGTTACAACTATTTTCAGAAGTGAGAACATAAACATTGGGTGATTATCTTCCCAAACATTGCAGGAAAAATGAGCAGAACACTGCTCTCCAGTATTCCTAATTTAGCACATTTTGTAAGCAAATAGTTTTCACAGCCTAGTGCTAGAGTACTCTATTCTCCACAGCATCTTCATTACTTACATGACTTCTTTTCTGTTGCAGTGAACACCCTTAGGAACCAACTGGATACTCAAAATGAATTTGGGAGAAATAAAGTCAGAATGTGTCTGAATACACTGACATCTCAACTCTTGGCCCTCACAGGTCCCAACTGTGTGAGAAAAAGAAATACCCAAAATGCTGAGTAAGAACAAAGGTAACCACAATTCTTAATTCTTTACCTGGAAATCAAAGTCAATTCCATTAAGACAATCAATTCACAAGATAAGCACTGATAGAAATATTTAGGGAAATAATCATATAAATCTAATAATTTGCTATTATTATGATCAACTAGCAATTATTGAGCATCTATGTTTGAGAAATGAGGAAATACACTTGACCAGAAGCTCATTACTGAAAAATACATGTGGTCAATAAGATAGCTTATTTCATTTATTTCCTTCTACAAAAAGCTATAAATCCAGATTATATGTGAGTTCTGTTAGTTGAATGTAGCAATTTCTATCTGCTTGCCATCATAAAAAATAAGGACTCAAAACCTACTTGCAGTAAGTTCCTGCTCTATCATCTCTAATAAAAATACAGACTCTTGCAGTCAGGTATTTCCTGAAGTTAAATGTTATTTTTAAAATTTCACTCAAACAAGAGGCTACTTGGCAATCTACACTCTAAATATGTGTTCTTACATTTTAGTTTTACAGTTTCTACATTTTTCCTAAAGTCAAATATAATCTCATTAGATCTAGAAATTTTCTGAATCCTTCCAGTGCTTAGAAGGAAAAGATGGCTCCTAATTAGCTTACCAAAGAGACCCAGGATAAGGACAGCCTGCAGGAAGAGTGAGCAGCCAGCAGTCATGTCTGTGCTTGAGTTTCGATTCATGTCTGAATAATGGAATCAGCACCTCACTCATCTACTGTGTTACCCTCTTTTATGTGTTCTCTGTAATTCTGAGAATTTTTTGTTCTTATAATCTGCCTTATTAGAAGAATGAAAAGAATTGTGGCATATTTATCACTTATAAGCCAATAAGGAAGCTGGGTTGATTTTTTAAGCTTTATTTGAATTGGGAGATCAGGAGCAAGATGAGATGAATTTGTTGAATAGAGAAAAGAGTCTATTATTTCCTGGGGGTAAAGAGGAACTACATAATTGTGAAGGATTTGATTCCAGTTGCAGTTGACACGAATAGCGTCATAAGAACTTCTATACATCTTTTCAAAAGTAATGTTTGTACAAAGTGGGAAGCTAAGATGTTTTTTCTCAGTAAGTATTTACTTTCAGATATTGTGCCTATTTGCATAATCCTACTTAAAATCCTAATGCTGCCAAACTCTAACTTTACTTACAGCACAGGTAATTACAAAGAAAGCAAAATTCAGATTATAATAACCCTTGATCTATGAAGAAAAGCAAAATTCAGTTTACTTATGGTGTGAGGGCAGCAGTTTCCTCGGGCTTAAAGCTGCATTAACTAACAGTGTACATGTGTTTTCTTTCTTTTCCTTAAGCAGTTTTTAAGTGACATTAATTAACCCTTATTGTCAAGATTTTTCATTCTTTTGTTTTAACAAATCAAACAACAAATCATGTGTTTTAGTTTCCAAACACTGCCATAACAAAGTACCATGGGCTGATGATAGTCAAGCAGCAGGAATGTTTTGTCTCACCTTTCTGGAGGCAAGAGGTAAAAAATCGAGGTTTTGTCAAGGTTGATTCTGTTTTAGGGATATGAGGGGAACAGCTATCTTAAGGTTCTCTCCTGGACTTGGAGATGGTTGTCTTCATCTTCACATTTCCCTGTATACAAATTTGTCTCCAAAATTCCCCTTCTCATAAGGATAACAGTCTGTTGGATTATGATTCATCTTAATAACCTCATGTTAATTTGATTACTTCTGTGAAGACCCTGTCTCCAAATGAGGTACTTGTGGGTAGGACTTTAACATAGGGAGTGAGATTGAGGGCATAATTCAATCCATTAAATAACTTAACTGAAGAATCAATGATTATTAAAGGATGATATAGTCTGAAGTAAACCTATTTTAAGTAATAAGGAATGCACTCTTTTCTTTCTCTTTTTTGCTAGTTCTCATTAAGCATCTATTACTTTCAGGGGCATTTCTGGACACTAGGTATTTACAGGGTAAAAAATGAGCTTCTGCTCTTGAGAAGTTCATAGCCTGTATAAAGCAGATTAAACTAGACAGTTATCTGTGTTACAGCGAATGTATCCTTAAGACATCCTGGAGACAGAGGAGATGACTTCACTGGGGAGTTAACAGTGGAGGTGTAAAGGTAAAAGGAAGCTAATTTGACTTACCAGAAGGAAGCTGAAAAACATCCAAGACAAAAAAAAAAAATCACAAAGAGGCATGCATAGCTTTGTGAAGGATAGCTATGGTCTGATAGAATTCCCCACAAATTCACATCCTGGAATGCCAATCCCCAAAATGATGGTGTGAGGAGGTGGGGTCCTTGGGAGGTGATTAATCATGAGGCAGGAGATTAATGCCCTTAGAAAAGAGACCCCCACAGAATGCCTTGCTTTTTCTGTCATATGAGGATACAATGAATATTATTTTTTGACTCAGAAGAGGGTTTGACGATGTCTCACCCTGATTTAGGACTTAGAGCCTTCAAAACTCTGAGATGTAAGTTTCTGTTGTTTATAAGCCATGTAGTCTGTGGTATTTTGTAATGGCCCAAACAGACTAAGACAAGAGTCTTGGCACTCTAAGGAAGAAGGAAAAAGTAATTTTAATCTCAAAATGAGATGTTTTAGTAACTTAAAAATATTCAGTTGACTAATCAGATCTTGCCTTCATACAAACCAAAAGCTGGAGATAACCCAGAAGTAGTATACAGGCATAATCTTAATTTCTTTAGGTCTCATTTTTCTTCTGTACCACATCATGAAATGTTATGTTGTCAAAATGTATAAATATTATAACAATAAAGAAATATTAAAAGGTAGGCTAATCATATGTTGAAAGACTTAAAGTAATTTAGGTTTCCAAAACTTCACAGTCAAGCTTAGAACCTCATGATATTGTCAACGAGTTTATTAAAGCGATGATGATAAAATATCTTACAATTCTCTTTATCAGATATGGGTCTCTCATTCTATACTTCCTAAAATCTATGCCAAATCTGGAGCAGAGTTAATTTATAGTTAGCAATAGATTAAAATGTTCAAGTCATGAAAAAAAACAAAACATGAGGAAATAGAATATCCTGGAAAGATTAAACACTTGTGAAACATTAAAAACAGTCAGAAATTAGCAGCCACTTACTTTAAGAGGCAGAATCTATTTCTCAAACCTTTTGACTCTGTGCTGGCCTTAAGAATTTTTCTGACCAATAAGATGCAGTAAAAATACTGCTTGCTGGTATTCCAGGTCAAGAATGTAAAAACCCTAGGAGCTTTCACTTCTGTCTTCTTGGAATACTGGAATACTTGGAATACATCACAGCAAATGCATCTAGCTCATCTGCTAGTGACATAAGGCCAAATCAATGACCAGAACTAGCCATTACGTGTGTCCTGATCAAGTCACAAGATGAATGCACACTCATTAGTGACACCCTCCCCTCCCCCCCACCCGCACCCAAGCCAGAGACCAGTAGGTCAGTCATCCACTGAACCCAGTCCTGTTGTTGTATCACCCATCTCAAACTGAAGACCTCCATGACCCAGAACAGAATGGTTTGTTTGAAGTCACTACAGTTTTTGGAGGCAACAGGTAACTGATAGAGTAACTTAGCAGATGATACAAATTGGTGGAGTCCATTTTTAATTTCAAATTACTCATTCATAATATTCACTATAATCCTTTAGGCCACCCTACAAGACTTGGGGTATGAATGGATAATTATTTATTAGTCCCTTGAGATCAGTTCCACAAACTTTAAATAGCCAATTCTGTAACCAGTTTTCAAACTTATAATCCTCTTTGACCATGATGAGAATGATCTAGTTAATGAAAATAATCATGTACTGAATTCCAGAAATCTGGATTCTAGTTCATTTTTAATAATATAATTCTATAGCATGTGGTATTTCCTTAGTCTTCTCTGGGTCTCCAAAATCCTATATAAATGACAGAATTGCTATTTTGTGTGTGCTATGTCGGATTTTGAACCAAACATCTCCCTGCCTTGCCACCAAGAGATGAATTATTGGTTTTAATATTGGATTTGTTTACTCTTCTCTAAATTATAGTGGTTTCTTCTTCAGGGAATTGTTGAAAGCAAAAGGAACAACTCCAACTACTTCATACTTAAAAAATAAAATAATTATCACTTTAAATTTGGAGATCAAAATGTCAATGGAAGTACCTCTTCTTCACTTAATGGCTGAAGATAGATCCTGGATGTGGGTTTGGTAAGCTTTTCTTTTCCTGCTCACCTATTTTAGGTCCTTATGGATTCAGCATTTAAGTTTTGACTTCAGGTTCAGTCAAGGAAGAGAAATCAAAGACAGATGACCTAATATTAGGGTGATTCATGATTCTCTAATGTAAATACAGCAACTTTAATTTCTTGATTTGAGTTGGTTTCATAGCTTCTTCAGAATAAGACATCAAGAACTCACTGAAGACTCTTGGGAAGTGGAAAACCCAGTTGTACTTAGCAATGGTCTGTGTGGTTTTGGTTATACATCCTGTTAGTTTTCACTTGTTCTCTTCTCTTCACATTTTCCTCCCTTCTGATTTTGTGGTATTATATTCCTTAATAAAATAGTGGTACATAAGTCTTAACCCTGAGATCAAATTTCTGAGAAATACAGATTCCTTAGATAAATTTTAGATTCCCTTGATATTGAATTCTGAAACACACTACTTGTGTGTAGTAGTGTAACTTGAAGATGCTCATAGGAAGAACAAGTAAGGGAGTAGGGGAATGTCTGGGTAGGGAAGAGAGAAAAGCTAATAGTGTATGTATGTGATGAATGAGATATCATGCAGATAATTAAGGCTTAATCTGATATGAAACCTGTAAGAAATCTTGTAAAACAGAATTGTTCCATCAAGTCTTTCATTTCCAGCCATGCTATAGACAATGAAAACAGTCCTAACCTCCTGTCCAAAACAGGATGACTCAGCAAAACATGAAACAATTGCTTTTAGACATTGGACAACAGACCTCAAAAGACTAGAGTTTTCAAGAAAAGGAAACAAATAAGAAACATGCATGATCACCCAGGATACTACCCAGTTCTGGACCACTTTTCAGAGAGAGCAATCCCAGACTTAGGAGACAAATTGAATTCAAGGAAACTGAGTGACTAGAAGTTATAGAGAATGGTTTTAGAAAAGATAGAGCCATGCAAGGAAATAGTTTCAGAAATCTGCATCACATTCCATTCATCAATACTAGGTCATACATGCTTAGGGTGAAACTCCTAAGATTGGGCAGAAAGTGACCAGAAAGCTGTAAACTGGGCAATTTTTGAATCCCACACGGGCAGATAGTTGATGTCTGGTTTGTCAGAGTGGAAAGAGCTTGAGAGCACTCAGCATTCAGTAGAAACAGAAGGGACATGACAGCAACACAGTTAAACAAGCCTGGGGGCAAAAATTTTCTCAAAACTACCCTGAAAAACTTAAAAACAGGTTTTAAAAGATCAAGCTGATGCTCTAGTAACTGCTTGACAGATCTGAGACAATCATCTGTTATTCTAGATTGCCCCATTGTGCTTTCACAGATCTGCCACCTCTGCTATACCCTAATGATTCTCCAGGTGTTTCTGAAAGTCCTAAGGGAAAATGTCGGGAGAACTCACAAAGAACATCTCCCAATAACCAAGTAGGGTCTGCCATATTTCCTCCTCTCTAGCTCTAACTCCCTTGGTAACATTACTCAGAAAACCTCAGTCATTGTTGCAATGCTGTTTCCTGCTGATGACTTCTTATAGTTCTGATATATCACATAGGTTCTTTTCCTATTTCCTTCAGCCCAAGACACTACCTGACACACCCTATCCCCGCCCCACCGCCTTCCTTTAACAGTCTCAATGGGAGACTGCTGTGTGCTTGAAAAGTCTCAAGACAATTTGATGTGAAAACTACTCTTTATATGCACTTTATCTAAAAATAACACTGAGACACTGTCCATGGAGTTGACATAAAGATGTAGGGCATGTTTCTGGAACTGCTGATAATTCTTAATCCTGGCAAAAACTTCAGAAAGAGTATTCTGTTATTATCTTCATTCTATAGAAGAAATGAAGGTGGGTGAAGAAACTTAACCCAAGATCACAGTCAACAGGTGATAGAGATCAAATTTACTCCAAATCATTCTGATTCTTTGAAACCTTGGTCTTTAACTACCATGCCAACAGAAACATCTCTTTTCTCTTTTTTCATGCTCAATGTTCCACACCAATAAAAGCTAAGTGGCCAGTACAATAAACTCAGGACAATTGCAGACTAATTTTAGTATGAAGGTTTCTTTGAGTCCTTGGTGTCAAACTTATAAATATTTTTCAGTGTTCTGACTTGGGATTAGGGAGTAAATTAGCTTTTATGAAACTCCTAGAGTTGTTTGTATTTATTTGGTTCTCCACAATTCATAAATTTTCCTTTTATCTCATTTGTAGTAAGTAACATTGGATTTATGAAGAGATGATTAATGGGAAAAAAAAAAGGTCACAGAAGTGGTTTTTTTTTTTTTTTTTTTTTTTTTTTTTTTTTTTTCCCTTGCCTTGTTTACACAGCTACTGGAGACAGGCCAGAACTCAAGTGTCCAGGCTGCCAGCCCTGCCTCCTCACCCCAGCTAAATGTTTTCAGGTAGGGCTCAGGAGTTCCTGAATGAGTCTGGAATTACAGACAAACACACAGCCCAGATATCCTCAAACATTTTGCCTTTTCAGGATTAGAGCATGGTTTCTTTAAGTTTATGGGAATCTTTCAGCCTTTGACATACTAATTTTATATCCATCTTGGAAAACTGGTGTGTTGCTGTCATTTAGGGTCAGTGTTGAATACGATTGTCTCAGACTGATTAATCCATGAAGTCCCATAAATATTACACTATGAAGAGTCAGAACTGCTGCACTCAAAGCTTAGAACTATGCTACTTGATAAATTGGCAAAATTCTTGAGAAATATTGGTGCACGCTGGTGGAATAATAGTTAGGTCAATCACCCTTCAAAGGAGCACAGGTCGCATAACCCTGGGTTCTAGTCCCAGCTCTGGTGGGTAGGTTGGGACAGGGACAACTAAATAAAAATAAAATAAAATGCTTTTTCCTCCTCTCTCTTCCTGCCTGCCTACCTACTCGCCTTCATTCCTGTCTGTACATTTCCTTAAAAAAAGAAAAAAGAAATGGGTAATATTAAACTCAGTAGCAGTTTTACACATATATGCATATATGTATATATTAATATATATGCATGTATATTAAACAAATTTTAGTTCACAATGCTAAATTCCATTTATGATATTGAAATTGTATCTCAGTCTATATTTCACACCATACCCACCACCAGAGTTCTAGTGTTCCTTTATGCCATTTATTTATATATTAATGTTAGAAAATTGAACCCAAATAACTAATTATTTTCATAGGTGACATACTCAGCTACTCACTTTTTCTGTTTTTATCAATGGCAGAAATTATTTGAGCTTTGAAGAAAAAGTACTGTACCCCCTTTTCACTACCAACTTGATTACATTATCAACAATTGTTTGAAAAAACACAGTAAAAGTAATAAAATCAGAGTCCTTATTAAAATAGCTCTAAGAATGTGAATGTTTTTAGAGCAACAAAGTAGCTTTATAAAACAAACAAATAAGCCAAAAAAAAACAAGGCAGTGTGTATCAGTGACTCTCACATTGAGGGAGGGAGGGAGGGAGTGGCCAAGTTTGGAAAAGAACTTTCTGAAGTAGGTGAGTATTAAGAAGAGTAACAGCTATTATCAGATAAAATTAAGCATAATTTATAGTTTGATTTCTATGTGTATACAATTAAATGTGGGGAAGTTAAGAAATATTGATATAAAAATACCATATCTTCATTCATCTGATGTCGGGCATTTAGCTATTGTGAATAGGGCTGCAATAAATCTGGGGTGCATAAATCTCTGTGACTTAGCGTTTTTGTAACTTCTAGTTAAATACCCAGAAGTGGGATGGCAGAATCATATGGTATTTCCATCTTCAAATATATATACATATGTGTACATATATATATATATATATATATATATATATACTTGTGTACTATACAGTTAGAAGAGTTGAAACCCTGTTATTTGCCTCAACATGGATGGATCTAGAGGAGATTGTGCTTAGTGAAATAAGCCAAAAGAAGAAAGATAGATACCAGATGATCTCACTCATAGGTGGAATGTAAATAAACAAAACAAAGGAACAGACAAAAGAAAACCAACTCTCAGACACTTTCAAAAGATCTGACGCTACCAATAGGGAATGGGATGGGACGGGTGGGGTGGGTGATATGTGTTGTTGCGGAGCCCACTGGACAATGGTGAAGGACACTTGGTGATTTGGTGAAGGGCAGGTTGTGTTGATATCTATCTGGGGAATGGGAAAACTGCACATATGGGGAAGCTACACATATGAGTATATTTTGATTTCTATAACAAAATTACAATAAAGGAAACAATTGAAAAAAAAAAAAAAGTCCTCCAAGAGGTGTAACTCGGTGACCTGGTGGCTTAGGCATTTAGTCTGTAGTTCCAGCCAGTGTAACCCACATAAAGCTCCAGGACCTGGGTTTGTGGTGGTGTGGGGGTTAGGGAGTAACCAGCAAAAACAAGTAAATAGATAAATGCTTTTTTCTCCTCTTGAAAAAAAAAGAAATACAGTAGAATCATATTTGAAAAAGTTGACAATTGTCCAACATCTCAAAAATCAGAAAACAATGACATAACAGACAAATGCGTATTTGTATTACAAAAAAGAAATATTGATATAAATAATCAAATTACCTAGTAAAGTTATTGTTCCTTCCCCAGAAATGAAACAAACAATGATTATGTTTAAAAAGTTTATTTTATGTTTTTTATAAAAACATCACTAACTACATAAGCCTTTGCATTCTAAGACATAGATAAACATTTCATAATTAATATTAAACAAGGCATTATGCCTTACAAAAAAACCCACAAAATGTCCAAAGGACATTTGGAACGTTATATTTCATAGAGCATCAATATGAGAAATGTTATCACTTACTATTAAATCATTTCATAAATAACAATGAATATTTTTTAGACAATTACAAAAATAGATGTACAAACATCCCCTATCCTGACAACGACCTCACTGTCTACTTACTTGGACACTCCAGCCTCAGTTACAGTGACTGACCTGCTGCAGGCTCCTTGAAAATATTAATGACAGGAGAATATTTGCAAATGATTTACCTTCACAATAAAGGAGAATCAGGATTGAATTAACTTGGGCTCCACAAAAAATAAACAGTAAGAATAATTGTACATGTGATTTGTTTACATCCTTAATTATTTTAGATAGAAAATATTTATATAGAATCTTTGAAAACCAACACATGAATAAATAAATAAATAAATATGCAAATAGAGAACTCTCCAAGGAGATGCCTAAACTTATTAAGTGGACTCAGGAGGTGACCTTTCCTCTTTTTCTTCTTGGATTCCAGCAAGTGTAGGCACTGCTTCAGACTGAGCCATCCATCAACTTCTTCCATCCTCTGGTCAGTTGGAGCTGCCCCTACAATGAGAAAAAAGCTCATCTTGAGAAGTTGCTCAGGTAAGCTGATTTGCAAGCACTCTTCTGTCCTGTTCCCCCAGGTTCCTCAGTTTTCTGAATCTAGTTTCTGGAGCGTGGCACCAAGTAGTTATTGTCTATACTTTGTGATAAAGACCTCTGGGCTCTGGGGTACTCATATTTAGGTAGATCTGTGGTCTCTTCTGAAGAATTGGCAACACACACACACACACACGCACACACACACACACACACACACACAACCAGAACCTATTATACTCTGTGTCACACAGGGTCTTTCCTGAAACCCACAGCAATCCTTTGAAGAAGCTACTATTGTTTTCCCTGTTTTATTGAGGTTAGATGAACTAAATAATTGTCCTAGAGTCACATGGCTAATAGGCGGTGAAAAGCAGACTTGTACCCAGTGTAGTGTGAATGCACAGTTCTGGCTCTAGGTCACTGAGCTTTAGGGTGTATGCTGCAGAAAACCAAGGTGTGGAAACCAAAAGGAACAGGGGAAATTAAAAAACACAGGTGTTTTAATCAGGTGGAAACTTTAATAATGCTTTTTAACATAACTAGCCAACACCAGTGAAAGTTGCAATGAAGGCAGCTTCACCCACATTCATTTGCTTGAGGATAGGGGTGAGAAGTGGGACCGAAGGCACTGGAAATATCTGCCTGGCACCAGAGAAGGTTAATAATCTAACTGGCAAATTTAAGCCTGAAATTATCAGAGTGCTTCAGCTAAGCCCTGGATGTCCCTGGTACAATGTTCAGGAGGTGGCTGTCAGTGTTTGTCATGGGATGAATAAAACCACAACTCACGTTTTTAGCATCTTCTGGATCATTTTCTTAACCATGGGGGCTGCAGGGTTGAGACAAACTTGCTGTCCATTCTTGAGAATGGCTCTGCAGAGAAGGGAAAGCCCATGAGGTTGGGGGTCAGGCTGAGGTGGGGGGCCGGG